>JAURVB010013469.1:0-252077 GCA_033002965.1 Piper betle | reverse complement strand
ATACAGTTTATTTATATTAAGAACAAGACGAACTATGGATGGTTTTACAACTGGAGAATGTTGTAGAATAATCTATGCCTTGTTGCTGATTATACCCCTTGGCAACAAGCCGAGCTTTTAATCTGTCAATGGTGTTGTCAGCTTTATACTTCACTTAAACCACCTAATTTGTACTAATGATATTTATATCAATTGTTTTGGGAACAAGTTCCCATGTATGATTTTCGTCCATGTCTCTCAGTTCTTCCTACATAGCATTAAACCATCCATAATGAGCCAAGGCTTCTTTGACACTCTTTGGCTCAGTGATGTCAGTAACTTCAGTAGGCAAGACATACTTTGGATTTTGTTTGAAAATGCCTTGCTTAGGTCTAGTGATAACCTGACGCACTGGTAGCTTAGTCAAGGAAGATGATACCTCTGAAGCGTTCGCTGGTGAGGGCATCTCATTGGAGATTGGCATGATTAGTAGAGAACTTTCAGCTGTTGTTGAACTGTGATGCCATTGTGCTCTTCTCTGATGAGCAGTAGAAATTGTGGAGGATGTGGTAGGAACATTAGACGTGTGTCGTATTGGCAGCAAATACATATAAGTAGTAAATTGAGAGTCATAAGAAGAAGAACATGACTTCACTTGATCAACAAATGGTAAAATAGATTTATCAAAGATCACATGTCTAGAGATGAAGAATTTTCTGAACTGAATGTAATGACAAAGGTAACCTTTGTAGAAAGGCTTGTAACCCATGAATACACGTTGCACTGTTCATAGCTCGAACTTGTGCAAGGAAAGAAGCAGCTTCTAACCTTGTCCAACATCTTATAACTACTGAGGTAAAATCTTATATAAAAAGAATGAATTATAGATCATCAACTTGGTTAACCACTTTTTAAAAGATAACTTCGGCCCATTAGTTTGTACTTTAGTTTGGGTCGTTAAAAATGATATTAAAATAACATGATTTCGTGTTAGATGGCGGATTAGACTAAGGGCGTTGGCTAAGTTGATGGCCATAGGATAAAGAAGGGCATTGGCACTAGCAAAGGGCCAACAAAATTTCTTAAGGTGGGTGGATTGTGATAACCATAACTTTGTCCCACATCTTATACCTACTGGGGTACGATCATATATATAAGTGATAATGAACTATAAATCTTCTTATTTATAAGTGAGAATCGACTATAGATCTTCAACTTTTTTAACTACTTCTGGAGAGAAGACTTAGGCTCAATATTTTGCACTTTGGGTTGGGTTGTTACATACCCTGAGAGAAGAATAATTAGGATGCTTATCAAAAGATTAAAGAATGGAGACATACCATTTGGTAGAGTGGACATCCATCTCCTCTTGAGAAGATAGAAAGTAGTTTGAAAATTATATGTCCGAAGTTTTGCTGGCACCATTCGGTAGAGAGGACGTTCATCTCCTCTTGAGAAGATAGATAGTAGTTTGAAAATTATATGTCCAAAGTTTTGCTGGCACCTTGCTGTGAAAAAGTAATGCCAAACCTTTCTCCACTATACGCCTATGTCTGTGCTAAGCCAGGGCAACGCCAAACCTTTCTCCACTATACGCCTATGTCTGTGCTAAGCCAGGCCAATTTTCTAACACCCTAATTTGGCCCGAAAAGATGGACCAAATCGTGATATTTTAATTTGGAAACACGGCTAATTTTGTAACACCCCAATTCGGCTCTTTTTAATTGCCTCACACAAGGCAATAAACAAATATACTTAAAGAGTGTTGGTGCAGATGCACCTCTAATATTTTGTTTCATAGTTACAATACGTACGCCCTTACATCCTTTATATTTCATTCGCTACAGTACTCGAGTGGTAAAAGGAATGATTAAGTTCGTCTGACAAATTTCGGAAATGTGTTGCGTTACACAATACCCTTATACTCCGCACTATCTTAAGGTTTGAAAGAATACTAGTGTAGTCCATGCATCTCCTACACACTCTTACTAGTAAAAGTCGTAAACCCTCATATTTATATATATAGGCTTGGGAGAGGATTTAATACTTAGTTTCTAAAACTTATCTTTTGAAAACTATCAAGGAGTATCAACCTTGCAATTTTATTAAACACATGTAGAAAAGACGGCTAAATAGCCTAATATCGGAGGGATCCGATAACATGCCACTGATATCGTCCTATGTCTAAAACACTGTTAAATTCGACACATAGGGAGTCAAACAGCGATGAAGCAAAGGGAGAGTCCTACAAACTAGGATGAGAATAGCTCTGTATTCTAGTAGGTGAGCTCACCTGAGATACCTAGCACAAGAGGAAATTGAATAAAAATCAAGTCACATCGGCACGCACAATGAGGCAAATCTTCCACACAAGCTCAACACTTAAACATCACTTAATTATCTTAATTAGGTTTAAAGTGAAGTGTTAAACCTTATTAGGTAACTTAATTAAGGATTTGGTTTCATGTTCACTTAGTGAGCCTTAATAAATTCTAGGGTTTTAATCAAATGGGCTTACCCCACAATTTTTTGGACGGGCCTAAGAATGTATAAATGGGCTGAAATTTTGATGAGTGAGCTCTTATACTCTATGGTTAATAGATATATTTCATCATGGCTGTCCCATAGGCTAATTGAGGGGAAGAAGGCCCATTAAGCTCGGGCGTAAGGTGTTGGAACAATGTTCCAGGGCTGCACACAAAATTTGTAATTGTTGGTTCAGGAGCTAGGGGACTCCAAATGGGCTTGGGTTACTAAGCCTAGTTAGATAACACACAGATCTTGAGCCTAGATAGATTTCTTGTCAATTTACTTCGTAAATGACCCTAAGTAGATTTTACAATTTTGTGCATTGGATGGGCTGTTTCTGGAGCTATTTGGACCCTAACAAAATAGAAATTCACAAATAAAAGTGTGATCCTACCCAAATGGCCCCAAAATTGGTCATGGTGCTACTGAGACATAGGGTAAGGTGTAGACCATGTTTCACTTAAATCAAACACCAATAACCTATTTTAAGGTTACTTACAACCAAAGTGAAAAAGACAAGGGTACCATGCATCTTTACACTATCCGGGTAAACACCTCCAAAACATAACAAGAAGATTTTTATCCATTACCAAAATTTATATGTTTTAAGTAGACTTTTATTGAAGTATCATAAATTTTTACCATATTTTATTAGCTTAAAATTGGTGGATTAACATATAATAAAATCACAAATCATGCTCACACTCACAAACACAAGAAAAGTAATGCGTACTTATGGGTGATGTTAATGATTATTTATTGGTTAGATTATGTTTAAAACTATACTATGAACTCCTAACAACCATGAACATTCTAATCTATGGTCGAAGGTAATCTTGACATTCTCAATGTGTTCATGCCTCTTTCTGTTGAAGAATGACCAATAATAATGTGAAGACAGACATACACTAGTTGAAGAGGGGGAGGCGGTGAAGTGTCCATGGGACTATAAATACACCTCGCTACTCATCCTCATCCACTGCTATCTCCTTAAAGTGGTCCATCTCAAGTCATCTATCCAAACTTTCATCTGTGCTCCAAGTACCTCAGTGGCTCCACTGTCATAACCACATCCTTCATCCACAAGGATCTATCTGAATGTCTATGTTCCCTATTGTAGACCTCAAACTATGCCTAATGGATCTATTTAAAGCACTCGATAGTCCACGCTCATATGCTACAAAACTATTTGAGTATCTCCATACTCCAAGCTCCCTACTGTTGTCACGACTCTGCCCACAATGTGCACCATGTCCCATGGAAGGACTGATGTGGTGACATGCAAAAGATCGACAAGTGTTGCAATGTCCCCAATGCTCCAAATACTCCTAGTCACTATTCGTCTCAACTTCAGTTGATTGAATAGGTGAACGCTCTAAGTAATCCAAATCTCTAGCACACAAAAAAATAAGGCGTATCTCTAAGCTTTTCATGACATCCTGTGAGATTTATACTGACATCTAGTAAAATTATGATCTCATATCCATCTCATCATTTCCATAAACACTAAAAAAATACCAAATGAAATACCTGTCGACTTGGCTGAGGACAGTTCCACACACTTGGCTCAAAACAAAAGTCTTCCATCTCAATTGACCAAGACATGGCGCTGATACCAATTTGTAACATCCCGATTTTGGTTCACCTAAGAACCAAATCAGAAATGTTACAATCGAGTCGAGTCATGTTTAATATTATTGGTCTGTAAAACTCGATCGATAAAATAGATCAAAATAACCCTCTTTGTGTAATGAGAAGGGAAGACATTGTCAAATAAGCGCCAAAGCACATCAAATATAAATAAATGCAAGAAAGTAAATACTGTGTTGAGCTCAAGTATGTGTAGTGTTTATTTGTCCTTCCACCAAAGTTGACTCAAGATTTGCATGACCTACATATATTATATGAAAACTGTCAGTTAAGAATGTTACTGGTGTGAAAAATAACTAATACAATCTAGCAAATGGGTATTCCATTACCTATGAAAACTTATGAAACTTCAAGATAGCCTCACACTGGGCAGTAAGGAAACATACTTAAGCAATTGTTGGCTAGCATGCACGGCTCATAATCATATTCATACACACATACAACACTTATACCCTCACACCTTTCATATCACCTGCTGTTACGGGGTTTAGCTCGTGGGACGGTCAAGAGCTAGGGTTTGGCGGTTGTCCCTAGCATTCCCGCGTCCAAGTCGGGTGGCCGGTGCTATCCGAGTGTTGAACAACCTACCGAGCATTTATCCGTGATGTGGGCAAGTCCAAGGTCTGAGCTGGCGCATGTGGTCTATCGGGCGAGTTGCTGTGTCAGGCGAGCTACTGTGCAGTACCGATAGCAGGCTGTGGCGGACAATTGGTCGGTAAGTACCGAACGGGCCGCTACCTGGTGCGAGTATGGTGCGGGTTCGAGGCGCGTGCAGGGTCGGGCGCAGCCGGGACATTCTACTCGAGCAGCGTGGCGGGTAGAAGTGCGGGTTCCAGATCCGTCGGATGCTGACGACCAGGCATCATGACCAGGCAGAGCCAGGCACCAGGGCCGTGCGCTATCGATGCAAATGGGCTAGCAGTCACCGGGTGCGCGGTGTGCCGGTGGTCGAGCCAAGGACAGCGGGGTTATCGTGCACTGCATGGGTGCTGTGGAACGGGCAGCCAGGGTTCGGATACTGGGTTCGCTGGTTCGATAGGCGCCACACCACACCAGGAGGTTCGGTGTTGGTCAGGCATAAGGATACGATCGAGTCTTTTGCGCCACACCAGGTTGTAGCTTTGCGGTAATCTTGCTGGAGATCCAGAGGTGATGATGATAGGCTTGGACATGAGGACCGTTGATCGTGGATTGGACGGTGAGGATGCAAGGCTGGGGACGTGGTGCCCACTAGTCGGAAGGTCTATATAAGGAGATGCCATCACTTGTGTAAATCAGAACAACAAAGAGTTGAGTGTGTGGTGATCTCGGTGGGGGAGTGGAACTTGGTCGGGCAAGGGACGCCTTGGGGTTACTGCGGTCAGGCCGAGGGTCTGGAACACCAAGGGGGATTACCGGGGTGGTCGTCGTCCGCCTTTAGGGTCAGAGGCTCACCTGTTCGGCAACCACTGCAGCGGTGAACAAGGGTTGGGTGAAGTCCTATCGAGTGAGGTCGAGAGGCACCGGTCGTGGGGCTTGCATGTCCACGACCGGCGGATAGTCTAGAGGATTACTTGTGTATATCCTGTATTCACGTTGTAGAGATAGAGGTTAGGATTATATCCTGTATTGGTGTGATGTATCCGTCATGTTTGTGCACCGTGGTCTAGACCAGTGATTCCGTGGTCTAGGGACCGAGCGGGGTACTCGGTACGTGGGGCATGTAATCACTTGTGACTTGGTGATCGGTGTGTGTGTCCTGGTGCATGTGGGCTGTGTGAACCTGGTTACTGGTACTGCATGCGCCGGGTAGCCGGAGCGCGGTACGCGGGACCGGGTGCGTGCGAGCCTGTGCAGGCATTGCGGTCCGAGGCCGCTGTGCACCATGCACGTTGGGGTGCGAGGTGTATGTTGGCTGGTGCTTCCAGGGAGGGACACACTCCCTGATGGCATGCTTTGGGGCGAAAAATTTATCCCCTAAACTCACCCCTGTGACACCTGCCATGTTACTCAGTGGCAAAAGGAACAGCTAAGTTAGTGTCACATATTTTCGAAATGCACTGCACTAGGCAGTACCATCATACACTATACATTGCACTATACTAGTGTGATTCATATATATTCCATACCGATTACCTCCCTTATTTGTGAAATCCGTAAAAATGAATGCACTTATATAATAGGCTTAGGAAAGAGGCTTATATCATAAATTTATTGAGCATAAGTTCGAAAACCAACAAGGGACCTCATCCTTGTAGTTTTATTAAACATGTTTAAAAATACGGCTAAATGCCGTACATCGGAGGGATCCGATAAAACTCCACCGATGCCGTCAGTACATAAAAAACACGATCAAACCTCTACATGCAAGTAGTCAAGCAGAGAGAGAGTGTGTGTCCTATAGACCTGTGGTCTAAACTCCAAGCGTAACTGCACATATACGGCGAGCTCGAACTCCGAAACCTATATCGGAACCCACTAATAAGTAAAAATACTAACACCCCTATATGATGCATGCTCGTGGTACGTGCTCATATCATCAATACATTCTAATAAAAGAACAGTGCTAACAAGCCTACAACTAAACACCTGGCATGCAAATCGAGACATATTAATAATAAATAACAAATAAATATAATCATAGATAATTAGATAAATAATAAATACATAAACATGAATAATACTTCTAATCATAAAATAATAATAATATAATTATATTATGTAAATATACTGGTAAACATGAGTAAATATCAATATATACTCGTGTTAGTAAACATATATATATATATATATAATAATAATATATAATAATAAGTCAATAAATAAATAAATAAAGAATAGATAATAATCATAAATAATGAATATTAATAATATCATAGTCATACAATACAAGAATACATAATTAAAAATAAATAAATAATAACATACATATAACGAACATATATATATAATTTAGTACACATAATATGACTAATATTCATAAGTAAATATAATTTTAATAATAACAAATAATCATATAAACATTCATCATATATGATAAACAAATAAATAAAATTAAATAAATAATAATGAATAAATAAATAAATAAATAAAATAATAAATAAACAAAAATCATCATAGCATCCAATCATACTAAATCATGTGAATATGCATCTAAACTAATGTAAGGGTTCTCTAATTACCAAAAACGGTCGAGAAATAGCCGAAAACGGGTTGAATTAGATCAAACCAAGTTGAACCAGACCAAAACCAACTAAACCAACTCGTTTGGGTTAATTGTTGGGCTGGGTTGGCTGGGCTGGTGGACACGGACTCGGGTTTGAACTGTCGAACTCGGGCACATTCATGTAGATACAAACATGGGCAGGCAGATGCTGTTGTGGGCAAGCGGACCGCGAACTGGGCAAACGGGTCGGATAGAGGGTGGCAGTGCCCGCCGCCGGAAAACGCCGAAGGCGGCACAGCTGGTGTCACTGCCAGTCGGGATCGGCGACCTATGTGAGGAGGATCATGTTGGTGGTGGTGTTTGGTGGAGTCTGGCCACTTGCTAGTCGAAAAACAGCCGGGAAAAGGGTCAGATTGCTGACGGCAATTGCAGCCGCAACAGTAGACGATATTGGTCCCAAACCGTAGATCTCGGGAAGGGGATCTGTGTGGCGGGTCGGATCTGCCGAAGGTGCTACCCCAGCGCCGATAAAGGACCCCAACAGTGGCTGCAACGATGATGAAGAGTGATCAAAAACTTGGTTGCTGACGGCAACTATGGGGCCACCAGTGGTCGTGAGTGGTACAAATGGAAAGCTAGCCGGGAGGCGGTGACGGCCGTACTGAATGGGTGGCCGAAGGAGGTCCGGAGACTCGCCGGTGGTGTTAACACAGCGAAATCGTGGAAGATCTAGGAAATAATATGGTGAAGCTAGGGCTGTCGTGCATGGCTCAGATCTTGCCACGTGGCACAATCTAAACGTTCGACAACTCATGGTCTAGTGGGACCCATGTATGGGTATATACAATATACATATGGATGGAAAGGTGAGATCAAAACTGTCCGAACTTGAAACTAACTTGAGTCATAAAATTGACTCTATAGACGATAATCAAGGCAAGAAAGGTAAATAGGCCTTGCAACCCTAAACACAATCAAGATGGGCCCACAGAGTCACAATTAAGTAATCCAAAATTCTTATACTACATATAAATGAAATACTCAAAATCCCAAATGGATGCTAAACATTGCAACGGCTTAGATCTAGGCATAAAATCCTGGCTAACTCATAAAAATTATATATATGCCTCATGCATACACTATTAACTCATGCTCTACGGTATCATATCTGAAAATATCATATATATGTCGGGTATACTCAACCTCAATAACATGTTCATATGACCATCTAGGCCCCATAGTCATATTCTAAAAATTAGTTTGGCTCGAGTTCGTTCAAACCGATTCACAGTCTAACCTAACTTGAATAATTTATCTAGTCAATAAAAATCTAGTCCAACCTAGTATCTCACAATTGTGCAGATAACTCAAGAGCATACATTAAGAAATTCACAAAAAACAGCACCTTGAGGCAGGAATCACAAATTTTACTAGGAACACAAAGAACTCCAGAGTGAATAAAGAGTACCTCAACGGCGGCAAACAATCCCCGCAGGGAGAGGCAAGTGGAAAGGGGCCGCCTTTACCAAAATTCGTCTAGATTAGAGCAGGATTGAAAGGCCTCAGATTTCTCCTGTTAAATAGCTTTGATACCATATTAAACATTTCTCAATTACAAGAGTTTATATATTTCATAGAAATCCTTGAAGCTACACCACCACAAATAAAGACTGACATGATTCCTAAGCTGTCAAATAGCAAGACAATTACACATTTGAAAAATTGAATAAACTGAGAAATTGCAGAAGTGCGCTCAGATACTATATCTATAATCTTAAGAGTGCAGTGACTCTTGTCCACCTATTCATTCTGCTGCAATATATGTTTTTTCTTAATTATATTTTATCATATATTTAATTCTACATTAGTATTAGGAAACGCATCTAGAACTAGATGTTCCATGCTATTTTTTCGTAATCACAGCATGACTAGATTATTTATTGATCATAAATCATATTTATTGATTCTTTTATGATGATTTATTAATCATTTTCATCATCATTATTATAAAATAAATATTTCTTCCACAATTTTTATTCCCAATTTGATCAGTGATTCATCGTTAACATTTGATCAATATTATAAACTTGGGATCTTTTTCTCTTTCAAGTAATCAGTTGATCACTTTTGTGTTTACGTTTTTATAATCATATTTTTTGTTGTAATCACTGTAAATTGCTAATTGATCTGCAAATTTCTTTTAAGATACACTCTTAAAAGATTTTTGCAAATAATTTTTTAAGATCAGGATAATTTTCGACAGACATCCATTAAATATGTAATGAATAATTACAATTGGTTTTTTTGTCAGTTCAATGTCGACGTTGACTCTTTGTGAGTCTAACCATTTCCGGCAAATCCCATTGCTTCCTATTTTGGTGAGTCCCTCCGACAAAACCCATTGACGTCTTCGACCAACTCCCATGGCTGCGACTTCGCCAAGTCTGACAAACTTCTCTTTTACCAGCCTGTGAACCCACCAGCTAGTGCCCAATTTCCATCATAAGCATCCATTAAACATGTGCTGCTCCTTGCTGATCAATCAAGGTTGGGATGTACCGAGTTTTTCCAAGTAAACTCCTAAGCAACATGTTCCTTCAATTCTATTGGAGCAGCGAACATATCCTTTGTTTATTGGCTATCTAAATCTTTCATGTCCATTATTTTGAATTTTAAGTCTCACTTTCCATTCTAATAAGAAAATGCTTAGGTGACAATCATATGAAAATTGTCCATGATTAAGACCGCTTTAGTAGCTATCTGTCCAATATTTTTCCTTTTAAAAAAATATTACTAAATATTTAATTTTTGTCTTTATCATTTAAATTAAATGTTAGGCCTTCATTATTTTTTTTACAAAGTGTCTATCAATATTTTAATTCAACCTTGCATTAGTTACATTTTTGAGTTAAATACATATTCACATTTAAATTTGAAAGTATCATCAATTTAAGTGTCCACATTTTATTTTGTTACACAAAGTGAAAGATAATGTAAAACCTCAACTTCGGGTTAGGGTTTGACCTGTTTGTAGTTTGATTGGTTCGAGTCACTCTCGAGTCGGTTCGAACGAGTTGAAGCCAGACAAATTTTCAGAATATGAGTATGGGGCCTAGATGGCTATGTGAGCATGTTTTGGTGGCTGAGTATGCCTGACATGCACTGATAGCTTCAGTTGGGCTACAACAACGCATAAGTTATCAGTGTATATGCGAGGTATACATATGATTTTTATGAGTTAGCCAGGATTTTAGGCCTAGAACTAGGCCGTTGCAGCGTTTAGTATTCGTTTGGGATTTTTAGGGTATCTCATTTTCATGCATCATAGGGATTTCAGATCACCAAATTATGCCCCTAAGGGTCTGCTTGATTGGGTTCAAGTTTCAAGGCCCACTTAGTCTTCTTGCCTTGATTTCTGTCAATCGAGTCACTTTTAGGACTCGAGTGAGTTTTGACCTGAGACAGTCTAGATTCGAGCTTTATGTCTATACGTATATTGCATATACCCAATAGGTGGGCCCCACTAGGCCACGTGTTGTCAGAGTTCTAATCCTGCCACGTGACAAGATCAGAGCTATCCATGTTAGTCTGGCTTCACCATGTTATTTTCCATATATTTTCCATTATTTCGAAGTTTTCCACCATTAGGCCGCCACCCTTTGGCTCGCCACCGGTGAGAAACCGGCCCTCCTCTCAACACCGGCTCAGAATGGTTGTGACCACATTGTGGCCGGTTATCAGTCCGTACCCATCGTCGCCATCGGCATCGCTGCTGGCGATGAAGTTTTATCACTATTCATCACCATCACCGCCACAATTTGGGCCATTTTTCAGTGCCGGCGAGTGTCCTTCGGCGAAGCAGACCATCCTGATAGTTTCCCCTTGCCGAGATCTTCCGTTTGAGATCAACACAGATCTTCCCCGTGGCTGCGATTGTCGTCGGCGACTCTCACTTGCCCGACGGCATTTTTGATCATTTTGGTCATTTTCTGGCCAGCCACCGGCCGGACACCATCGTCCGTAGCCCAAGTAGCTTCGTCGATGGCCAATCATTTGAGACCACCTACGACCACCGTCGTGGCCACAATTGCTGCGGGCAACGTCACTGCATCCAGGGGCAATACTGATGATTTTCGATCAACTAGCGGCCAAACTCCGCCGATCGTCACCTTGAGCACCTTCGCCTTGACACTCTCTATCAATCCCAAACAGCGACAATCCTTGCTGCGCTGCCATCAGCATTTTTGGGCAGTGGAGACCGCCTCCCCCAGTTTGGCCCGTTTGCTCGTGTAGCATTCGACTAGCCGTGATTGTGTCTGCCTGGTATTGCCTTGGTCCGATGGCTACTAGTTCATACCCGAGTCTACCAGTTTGAGCCCATGTCCATGTCCATGTCCATCAGTCCTGTTCATGTCTGCCCATCAACCCAAACCATTTTCCGGTTAACCAAAACCAAGTTGGTTCAGCCCATTCGACTCGATTTGGTCCAGCTCAGTTCGGTCTGCTTTAGCTCATTTTCAAACTGTTTTCGTCTGTTCTTGCACCATTTATGGTAATTAGAGAACCTCTATATTTGTTTAGATGCATATTTACATGATTTAATATGTTTGAATATTATGATTGCTCTTCTTTTTTTATAATTTTATTTATTTATTTATTACTATTATTCATTTCTTATTGTTCGTGTGTTTATTGATTATAATGCATGTTTATATGATTACTTATTATTATTAATGATATATTTATTTATTGATATTAGTCTTATTTATGTTTACTAAAGTGTGTGTGTGTTTATATATATATATATATATATATATATATATATATCCATTTTCTTGTTCACATGTATGTGATTATTTATTTGTATTTAATTATTTATATGTTTACTAACATGGGTATTTATGATATTTACTCGTGTTTAGCCGTTTGCGTGTTTATTCATGGTATTCATTGTCATTTCTTTATTATATATATATTTATTCATGAGTGTATTTATTTATTTATTATTTATTTATTTATTAGTTATTTCCTTTATTATGTCTCGTTTGCGTGTTATATGTTTAGTCATAGGTTTATTTATTAGTCTTCTTTATTAAGATGTACTGATGATGTGAGCACACATTACGAGCATGCATTATATACAGATCTAAGTATTTTACTTAGTAGTGGGATCCGATGTAGGTTTCGGAGTCCGAGCTCACCATAGATGTGCATACACGTTTGGAGCTTAAACCACAAGTCCGTAGGACTCTCCTTTTACTTGATCTATGCTTTACTCCCTGTGTGTTGAGTTTAATTGTGTTTTAGACGTAGGACAACATTAGCTGTGTTTTATCGGATCCCTCCTATGTCCAATGTCGGACCATTTAGTTATGTTTTCTACACATGTTTAATAAAACTATAGGGAAGAGATCCAATGTTGTTTTTCGAACTGAAGCTCCAGGATTATATGATAAAAGCCTCTTCCCTAAACCTATTATATAAGTATGTGTATTTTTTACGGATTTAATGAATAAGAGAGTGGTGGTATGAAGATATCTATGGACTGCATTAGTACTCCGTCAAACCCTGAGGTAGTGGGTCTATGAGGATACTATGTAACGCAGCACATTTCAGGAATTTGTGACACTAACTTAACTTTTGCGACTCAATTACTATGGCGTATGTAATATGGAGGATGTGAGGGCATAAGCATTGTAAGTATAAATATGAATATTAGCCATGCATGTGTGCCGACACTTGTTTAAGTATGTTTGCTTACCACCCAGTGTGAGAAAATTTTGAAGTTTCATAAGTTTCCATGGGTAATGGAATACCCATTTGCCAGTTTGTGCTAATTATTTTTCCGACTAGTAACACCCGTTATTAACGTGTTTCATATAATATATGTAGTAGGTCTTGTAAATCCTAAGTTGACTTTGGTTGGAGGATAGATAAACGCTATAGACAATTGAGCTCAGAGCAATTATTTACTTTCTTACTTTTATTAATATTCGATGTGTTTTGATGCATATATAACAATGTCTTCCATTCTCATGACACTAAGAAGGTTGTTTTGATATATTTTATCGATTGAGTCTTACCGACTATAAAACCCCAGCTTCAAGTTAGGGTTTTACCTGATTTTAGTTTTATCCGGTTTGGGTTAGTATCGAGTTGGTTCGAAGGAGTTCGACAAGATTAATTTTCAGAATATGAGTATGGGGCCCATATGGCCATATGATCTTGTTATGGTGGCTAAGTATGCCTGACAAGCACATAATAGGTTCAGTTAGGCTACAACAGCTCTTGAGTTATCAGCATATACTCAAAGTATACATATGATTTTTATGAGTTAGCCAAGATTTTAGGCCTAGATTTAGACCGTTGCAGCTTTTAGTATCCATTTGGGATTTTCAGGGTATCTCATTTGCATGCTTCTTAGGGATATCGGACTACTTGATAGCCGTACACTCAGACTTAGCTTCAACGGTTTATATCCAGAAATTTCCCATGATTTTGAGGATTTTGACCTTAGCACCGCGGCCACTTTGGCTCACCCCTGATGAGACCCCATTCCTCCTTCGGCCACCGGATTGGTACAATCGCAACCACCTCACGGCCAGCCATCGGTTTGTACCTACCATCACCACCCAAGCCATTGCACTCAGTGCTGGCGGCAGCATTTTTGATGTCGATCTCTGCTGCTGTTGCCACCATTTTGGGCCATTTTCCAGCAATAGCAAGTGTCCTTCTGTGAAGCCGACTACCTCGATAGGTTCCCCTCACTAAGATTGTCCTTTTGAGATCAACACCGACCTCCGCTGTGGCCGAGATCTCTGCCCACGACTCACACTTGCCCGCTGGCATTTTCCATCGTTCCCAACCATTTTTCGGCCAGCCACCGGCTGGACACCAACAACTTCTTCACTCAAAGGCTGATCTTTTGAGACCACCCATGACCATTGTTGTGGCTGCGATTGCTGTTGGCGACGTCGCCGAATCCGGCGGCTATACCACCACTTTCAAGCCGTTTTCCCGCCAACAAGTGGCCAGACTCCGCCGATTGTCACCACTGACACCTTCACCTTTATGCCCCCTATCGATCCCGATCGGCAGCGACCCCAGCCATGCCTCCGTCAATGTTTTTCGGCGACAGGCATTGCCGCCCCTGGTTTGGCTCGTTTGCTAGTGTAGTGTCCGACTACCTGCAGTTACATTCACCTGTCCATACCCGAGTCTACGAGTTCGAACCCGAGTCTACGAGTTCGAGCCCGTGTCCATGTCCACCAGTCTAGTTCATGTTCGCCCATTCAACCCAACCCATTTTACAGTTAACTAAAACCAAGTTGGTTCAGCACATTCTATTCGGTTTGGTCAAGCTCAGTTCGGTCAGTTTCAGCTCATTTTCATACTGTTTTCATCCATTCTTGCATAGTTTACGGTTATTCAAGAACCTCGATATTAGTTTAGATGCATATTCATATGATTTTTTATGATTAATGATATATTTTTTTATTAATATTAGTCTTATATATGTTTACTAAATTGTGTGTATATATATATATTATTTATTTATTTATCTTTTTGCTTGTTCGCGTGCATGTGATTATTTATTTATAGTTAATTGTGTATTCTTGTATTGTGTAACGATGATATTATTATTATTCATGTTTAATGAGTATTAACTAATTATTTATTTATTTATTAAATTATTATTTATTTAATTATTTATAAGTTTACTAACACGAGTATATATATAATATTTACTTGTGTTTAGCTGTACATTTATATAGTATGATTATATTATTATTTTATGATTAGATTATTATTATTGTCATTTCTTTATTATTTATCTATTTATTCATGAGCGTATTTATTATTTATTATTTATTTATTAGTTATTTCTTTTATTATGTCTCGATTTACTTGCTATATATTTAGTTGTAGATTTATTTAGCAGTCTTTTCCATTAGGATGTATTGATGATGTGAGCATGCATTATATAGAGATGTTAGTATTTTACTTAGTAGAAGGATTCGATATAGTTTTCGGAGTCCGAACTCACCGTAGATAAGCAGACACATTTGGAGTTTGGACCACAAGTTCGTAGGACTCTCCCTTTCTTCGATCTCTATTTGACTCCCTGGGTGTTTCGTTTAATCGTGTTTTAGATGTAGCACAACATCAACTGCATTTTATTACATCCCTCCGATGTCGGGCTATTTAGCCGTGTTTTCTACGTATGTTTAATAAAACTACAAGGAAGAGATCCCTTGTTGGTTTTCAAACTAAAGCTCTAGAAATATATGATACAAACCTCTTCCCTAAACCTATTATATAATTATGCACATTTTTACAAATTTCACGAATAAGAGAGTGAGCGGTATGGAGATATGTATGGATTGTACTAGTACTCCTTCAAACCCTAAGGTAGTGCCGTTTATGAGGGTACTGCATAACGTAGCATATTTTTGAAATTTGTGGTACTAAGTTAACTGTTCCTTTTGCCACTTGCGTGTCATGGCGGGTGTAATATGGAGGATATGAGGTGTAAGCATTCTATGTATGAATATGAATATTAGTCGTACATTCGAGCCAGCACTTATTTAAGTATGTTTGATTATTGTCCAATGTGATGTAATTCTGAAGGTTCATAAGTTTTTGTGGTTAATAGAATACCCATTTGCCAGTTTGTACTAGTCATTTTTCAGACTAGTAACACTCATTAGTGACGTTTTTCATTTAATCTATGTAGGTCTTACAATTCATGAGTTGACTTTGGTGGGAGGATAAACAAACGCTACACTCACTTGAGCTCAACGCAGTTATTTACTTTTGCACATTTATTTATATTTAATGCATTTTGATGCATATTTAAAAATGTCTTCCATTCTCATGACATTGAGAAGGTTGTTTCGATCTATTTTATCGATCGAGTCTTATCGACCAACAATTTGAAACATGACTCGACTTGATCGTAATATTTTTTATTCTGCTCTTAAGTGAACCAAAATAGGGGTATTATACTGACCAACAACTTTAAATATGACTTGACTCATTCATAACTTTCTAATTCGGCTCTTAGGTGAACTGGAATTCGGGCATTATATAGATAATAGACTTGAAAATGGAACCGATGACAAGTTTTACATAACTTGTTACAAACAACATTTATGCTTAGTGGTACTTTGTGTTACCAAGTGTCAATAATTAATGACATGCTTAAGTGCACTGTTCGCACAATTTTATATACTTTCTGTACAAATAAATGTCTAAAATGCACATTTTATTTATAAAAAGAGAAATGTAGTTCGGTGTACATAATTTTATGTACTTTGTGTATATAAAATATTTTAAAATGTACTTTATGTGCATATTTTTGTATATTGTATGTATAATAATTTATAATGTACTTTGTATATAAATTGTTGTACACTTTGTGTACATAATTTAGAAATATATTTATTGTACATTAATTGATGTATATGAGTAATGTTGATTGATGTTAATAATAGTAAATTATTAATAATTTGGTTTTAGTAAAGAGTCTAAAGAAAATATACAATTTTCTATATATCTCTGACAAAATGACTCTTTAATGTATACAAAAACTGAAGCATCAATTGAGTGAGAGTTCTCGGTTGGAAGATTATTTATGAATCTCACATAGAACTTAGTAGCTAAACTTCGATAAAGATATAATTATTAAACATGTGGGTAAGTAGATGGTGATTGTGAGCATAGCTCAATGTTCGATTCTATGCCACATAGTTAATTATTAGTATCTTAATTGTTATTTGTTGCAAATTCTTTGTGTTAGTAAATTCTTTTATCCAAATAGGTGTTTTCTTGTTAAACATTTTCTGTTTGTCCTCAATCTTTTTTCAAGCATATTAATGATCATTTTTTAATCAGATTAGTTTGAATACAATTATAATTGTGGATACTTGTATATATTACTTTTATAATGATCATAAAGTTTGAGCAATGATTTGATAGTGTATATTTCAGTTACACTATATAGTCATGATCATCGTGAAATAATTGGCTAACATATGTATTACAAAGCCTTTAATAAACATGCATTTTGTTGTATGCTAAATTGCTCAAATTATTCCTTCTAGTTTTAATTTTTTTGAGTTTATAACTAGAACCAAGCTACCATTAGATGAAATAATTTGACATCTATACCCTAATTTTTAAGGGTAAGGCATTAAAATGATTATATTTATCGGTTAATTTATTCACTTAATTAGGTGTTTAAATTGATTTGTCTCATTATGAAGTACTTTGTTGCTTCTTTTGTTTTTGGCATACGATTGAAAATATAATAAATACCAAATATTTCTTATATATGTTGCATGGTTATTATTTTTTTCTAAATTAGTTTAGAGAAATGATTTAAAAATAAGGATAATTGTTTGTTAATTAAAATATTCTATAAATTCTTGGGAAACGAGAGTTGCCAAAATTAAGAACAAAATCCTTATTTGATGGTTAAGTTCATCATTACACGATGTGATTTTTATTAAATTTTCAATAATATCGTATTAAGTAGGAACAAAGATACTTAACCAAATGCTTTCATATCAATAATTTTTCTAATGCACTCTAAACAAAGGCTTTGTGTTTTTTTTAGTTGGATGATGACTTTGAAAGTCGTAAATCTATGTTCACATCTCGACTTATTTTTAGGAGGTTAAGTAATAATATTTATCTGTTGTGGATATTTGAACTCTTTTATTTTTTACAATATTTATATGTGAACACATGCATAAGAATGAAATTGATATGGAGACATCATGCTTCATAAATTGATTTATAAAATCTATTTTAGTATGAAAGATTTTGAAAATTGTGATATTTTATAATATCAACCTTTAAACAAATGTGGTTGATAATCGGAATTTAATCTGAGTAGGAGCAGCACGAAATTATAGCACATGCAACTCTTAGCGAGTGTATATATAAATATTTTTCGTTTCAAATTGATAATTGGAAAGTTTATTTCTTTCATATAAATATTAGATCACATTATTTGATGATGTGATTTATATTTTCTAAAGTGCTGGTATCTTACTTTGAATTGTTTGAAAATACTGGAAGCATAAATTGAATTCATGAATATAAAATGAAGTCTTCAAACTTCGTGTGGAGATAACTAGATAGTTGATTAATTGATTTTTTTAAGTCAAATGATGACTGCAATTTATCTTTAGATATTTGTTTACATAAGACATCTTTTAATAGTTGTCTAAATGACCATCAATTCGTCTCAAGTTAGCCACAATATATTTTGTCTTTATGATTATATCAAATGAATGTTTAGTAACATTTTCTAAAGTTAGAAGATGAACTGACAAGATTTTTACATTAGTTGCAAGAATTATGAAAGACCATTATGAGCATTTAATGTGCTCCTATCAATGGTCTTTATTTAATTGTCATCTAAAGTCATGAATTTTTTAACAATTCTTTAAAGATCAGTTGTGATCTTTTGTTATGATATATGATATAATAATTGACGTTCTACAATGTTGGCTAGATTTTAAAATTGGTACTTATTATTTTTTATAAGATAAATATTCATTTATCTTAAAATTAAAGACATAGGTATACTAGTTGTTTTATACTTTGTGTTAAAATCAACATAAGTACTAGTTGGTTTATACTTTGTGCTAAAATTGACATGAGTGCAAAAGGATTTCTACTTTGTGTTAAAATCTATTCTATATATTTTTATACACCAATTTTTATTTTTGAAATTAAGGTGACTTAAAGCAATAAAATTAATCACTAATTTTGAGTATCTTGAAAATTTAATATTTATGCATATTATTTTTGTCATTTGATGACATGCATAATTGAAGCAATTGTTTTAGTAATTGATTATTGAGGATAAAGGAAAGATGTCATTAAAATATAGGCATGAACATTTCTATATTTTTTTGATCCTTCATAGCCTGATATTTGTCAAACTGCATATATGTTGAGTTGCAATTTAATTGATTGTTTAAAGCTAATTAGGCACAGATCCTAATAATGAAAATCATTTCATGGATGTAAATATAACTTATGTGTTGAGTTATATTATTTATGATAAATGCTTAGCTTAGTGTTTTGCATTTAATGTAGACCTTAGTGCTCTATACGATAGTGCAATATGAAATAATTTTGTTAAAATAATTTTTTTCACTATTAAGGGATTATTTCATTTTGAGAGGAGAAAATCTTGTTGTAAGGAAAGCAATATATTTTAAACTCATATACTAAATAAATGATATCTAAACAATATAGCATTTGAGAGCATTATTTTGATAAAACTTTATGTTATCACATAAAATGTCTCATTTGTTGACATATATAATTTTTTTAAAAAAATTATATTTTTGATAGTGTTTTAGATTTTGAATTATTATACATAATTAATCATGTGTTCATCAAAATTTGCAATAATTTTGCATAATGTATATCCACTAACACAAGCAATAGTATGTCAATGGGATGAATGACTTTCTCACTGAGTATTCGCCTCTAGTGCTTGAATAGCATTGAGATATGAGACATTAGTACTTAAAGCAATAAAAGATTGAGATGAGACCGTTGTCGAAAATGGTCGATGAGGTTTCCCACACCTACAATCCCGAATAACTAGACATGAGACTTAGACAGTTGCATCACTTGTAATTGTGCTAGTTCTCTCAAGTCAATTACCTAAGTGGTAATTGGACTTAAATCTTTTTTGTGTTGCTAAAGAACATACATTCTATATGAGTTATTTTCTATGTGAATTTCTATCCACCATAACATATGACTTATACCACCCATGTGACACCCCAATTTGGCCTGAAGGGATAAACCGAATCGTGATATTATAATTTGGAAGCTACTCGTTAGGCTATCTTGTACAAACTTTACGGAAGTAGATCTCAACCCTTCGCAAAGGCTTAAGACGAACTCTAGACTTGGTTTTGATAGAATACATGCAGAGTTTGTACTAAACAGGCGGATTTTAGACTTACAGGAATTCTATATGAACACCCCTAGCATAACAGAGGCAGAACCTCCCTTATGACGATGAGCAGTGACTTTAAAAATACGATGATTACTCCTAACCGTAGATGAAGGAGACCCCCATTATAATTTTGAGGTTGCATGCTGTTGTGTATATTATATTCTTACTACGTAGTTCAAGTGATTGACTTAGGTCTTTTTATTAGTTACATTAAGATGATGTGAGTATTTAAACAAGGGCAGTGGTTATCTGTTCTACATACCCTACCCAAGCAATAATTAAAGCGTCAAAGAAATTACGTAGTATCTTCAAGTATCAGAGCATCAAACCCTAATACCCAGATTTCATATGGGTCTTCAACCCACGTTACTCTAATACAAAAATAATTGTAGTCAAATACACTTCGTGTACCTAAATTAGTTCCTCGTCTTATTCCAGGACATTGGGGCTTACATACCCTACAGTCGATGGTTAGCTTTGCCCCAAAGTATTGTAGCTCTACAGTTGAAATATTATAATATAAGGATAAAACATGCTAGCATAATTATCATGACATTCATAGAAATCATACAAGGTTCACATTGTTAGGGCATATGTCCATTATATAGTCATTCACAAAATACATAGTTCAAAACACACAATATAATACAGAGCCTCGGCCACCACCGCCACTGAGTCGCCTGATCCATGCACCTAAGGTGGCCATCTCTAGGGCACCTCGCCTACATATAATAGAAAACCACATCAGTAATCAAATAAATTTGATTACTAGTCTGAATAACTACTCGTAAAACCTAAAGTTGGCAAATGAGTATTCTATTACCCACAAGAACTTAGGAAAGTTTAGAATTGCCTTATATTGGGTGGTAAGCAAATATACTTAAACAAGTGTCGGCGTGCATGAATGACTAACATTTATATTCATACATACAACACTTACGCCCTCACATCCTCTATATTACACCCGCCACAATACTCGAGTGGCAAAAGGAGCAGTTAAGTTAGTGCCACATATTCTAGAAATGTACTGCGTAATGCAATACCCTCATATTTTGCACTACCTTAGGGTTGGAAGGAGTACTAGTGCAGTCGATATATCCCGTACACATTTTAACTTGTAAAAGCCATTAACCTTCATATTTATAAATATAGGTTTGAGAGAGGACTTAATACTTAGTTTTTGGATTTTGTCTTTCGTAAACCATCAAGGGGTCTCAACGTTGAAGTTTTTTAAACACGTGTAAAAACAGTTTGAGGGATCCAATCAAACGCCACCGATGTCGCGTTACTTCTAAAACACAATTGAACTCGACACGTAGTGAATCAAGTAAAGATAAAACAAAGGGAAAATCTTACATACCTTGATGAGTAAAGCTCCGTATTCTAGTTAGTGAGCTCACTCGTGATACTTAGCACGAAGGTGACACGAATAAGAATCGACTCACATTGGCACATAAAACAAGGCAAGGCCTCCACACATGCTAAACACTTAACATTACTTAATTATGTTAATTAGGTCCTATATGAAGTGTTAAACCTAATTAAGTAACTTAATTATGATTTTGGTTTCATATTCATTTAGTGAGATATAATCAATTCTAAAGTTTTAATCGAATGAGCTTTCCGGATAATTTTTCGGACGGGCCTAACAATGCTCAAATAGGCTAAAATTTGGATGGGTTGGCCCTTATATTACAAGGTTTATAAGTAAATTACACCGTGTCTAGCTTATGGGCCAATCAAGGGGAAGAAGGCTTATTACATGCAAGGTGTGGTAGTAATGAGTCAAACCAATTTAGGTGCAGTTTGGTTCTACACTCGGTTTAGGCTTGGCCATTTGAATGGACAAACCAATCTCTGTAGACTGAAATCTCCACACCAGATCCCAGCACCACAATTTGATTTTCCTTTTCTTTCAAAAAAAAAATCAAATTGTCATGAGACTTTACAAAAAATTTAAATGATATTATCGAAAACTATGACACCATAAAATATAGATTACAAAACTACCAAAAAGGGGTAATTTCTGCAAATGTGACCGGCCTCCCTTCACCGAAGGAGATTTTGGTTTGCTGTATGTGAAACTTAATATATTCGGTTTGTAAAAAATTTGGAGTTTGGACAAACATAGCCACCTATGTGGTCATTGGTCGGGAAAATTTCAAATCAATGTTAAATCTTAAAATCGAATCAACCATGATTTTTATCATATTTTCAAACTAATCACACAAAAATTTAAAATGAAACTGAATCAAATCAAACCAAAAACTTTCTTTCAGTCACCTTAGGTTTGTTGGCAACCAAATTTTGATACCCGGCTGGTGTCTGTCCACGATAGGTCATCGATAATTGTCATGAGCGAATTTTTAACGCCTTCTCAATTTGATGTAGATGGATAGTACTAATACTACTAATTTGACGGGTGAGTATGATATTGAATAATGACCTTGCAAAAATCAAGGTTAACTTGTTCCTCAGCTTTAAGTATGGTTCATTCTATATAAGGATGGGCTTCGATATTAGATTTCTGTGAATTTGATTTGAATTTGACATGTTTATATCTAATCTATAATAGCTTAAGATAAGTTTGAATTTGGATTTTTCGAATCTATAATATATATAAAAATATGTGGATCATTTACAGATTTTGTGTTATCCAATTAGTATTCGTCCGAAAAAAGTGATATTTTATAAAATTATATTTAAAAAAAATTAAAATAATAATTTTTTTATTTATATTATTTTAATCAATCGAGACAAATTATGATTAGATACTTTTTTGGATTCAGATCGGACATGGATATAGTAAACAAAATGGGTATAATCTTCGAATTTAGGTTCAATTCGGGTTCAAATTTTCAAATTTAGATTGTATATCAATATCCGATGCACCCAAAGCCACCATCCCTAATTCAGCGTGTAAAACGCATACTCCGACATCTATGACCCACTTCCATATTAACCCAGCGGACGATAATATGCGATTGCAAAAAAGTAGCATCTCAAACAAAACCAACGTCAAAATCTGGAAAGCCGACTTGTTCATCGGGAAAATGGCTCCCACTCCTCACAACCCGCATCCAACAATTTGACTACGTGAAAACCTTTTGATCAATCTTGAGAACAAAACCCAGATTTCATTTACAAAACCACCATTATAAAAAACCCACAATTTATACAAAACATAATCCAACCAACTTCACACACAGTTAAACAATCTGAACCGTGCCTTCTTGTCCCGCTCAACATGTCATGTATGAAGTGTCTCTACATCCGTACGGTTTCCCACTGCCGGCCTTTCACTTCCTGCTGCTGTCTCAACATAAAGCTCTAATTGCCTTCCGGGGTAACCGATGCACATATATTCATTTAAATACATGTATGCATGTTAATATATCAAACCGAAAGCAACGTCCATTTGTGCATTTGGAACAGCATATTAACCAATTCATCGACTCTGCTTTATTGCTTTACAGCTAGTCTCTCATATCATTAATTTACAGATTTTCCTAACAATCTTTCCTGTTGATGTGATGGGGAATTGGAGTGCTGCCTTCCATCTTTTCTCCCTGCTCTTGGTGTGCCCGATTTCCGGTGAGTATATGTTCTCTTAAATCGATTACCGTGTTAAGAGCTAGAAAAGGTGCTAACCCAATTCATGTTTGTGTTATCGAAACTAAAAGGAGCTGTTCAATCCGACCATCACCGACGTCACAACCAGGGCCATTGTCACCACCAATGGCGACATGGGCGACAATCACCTACTGTGCTGTTTGTGTTCGGCGACTCCTACGCCGATACGGGCAATCTCAAGAAAGCGTTGGCTTCCTCTTGGAAGGAACCTTACGGTGTCACCTTCCCGGGAAAACCCACCGGCCGTTTCTCCGATGGTCGTGTCTTGACTGACTTCTTAGGTATCATGTTCTAGCACCCATTTCAATCAATTTCGTTGCCACCATAAATGGGATTAATTTGTATATGAAAAAGAAAATCGATAAGAATCCATTTGGTAATTTCTTGTTCGTTTCATAGTTTCATGTTTTACAAACCTTCATCAGAAAGTTCGCTCATTACAATCTTGTAGCTGCTTCGATTGGGACTCGGTCTCCACTCCCATACAAATGGAGGAAGCTGGACCCAAAACATCTCCGGCATGGGATGAACTTCGCCTACGGCGGGACGGGCGTATTTGACACCTTAACGCCGGCGCCGAACCTCACTTCCCAGATCGATCTCTTCCATGGCATGATTCAAGACGGAGCTTTCACGCAGTCGGACGTCCAGTCCTCCATCGCCCTCATCTCCATTGCCGGTAATGACTACACCACATACGTTGCTCAGGGTGGTATTGTTGAGGTAATAATAATTGAAGCAAATTATACAACTTTTGTGACTAAATATTGCTAGTGATAAATGTGGAAGTAAAGTAGACAATAATACCTTTTTCTATAAAAGGAGAGTCTTCCCCGGGCTGTAAGCACTAGCTCTCTGGTTCATGTTTAACATGTTTCATATTGGCTAACTAAAGTTTAATGAGGTTAATTTTTCGAGCTATCTCAAATAACATGAAAATTTATTCTAGGGTGTTCAAGTTTGGCTCGTCTTTGATTCATTAAGGTTCTGGGCCAATCAAGCGGAGAACCTTCCACCAACTTCAAGTTTATCTCTTATTTAATGATTTTTTACCATTTTTTCTAAAATTAGTTATTACCTCAGTGGTAGGATAGTATATAAACAATCAATCTTCATATGCAATATGATGTTGGATAGACCATTTAAATTAAAATGAATATTTTGTAATTTTCATTTATATTTTGCAATCTCCATTTATCTTCGTGGTCGATTTTTTTATTTGGACTTCGCAATGTGTGTCTTTGTACATCACTTTTTCCACTGGGAATGTATGTCAAACTAGTAATTGAAGAGAATCTAATGTCTAGTTGATCTATGGTTGGTCTCTTGGCCATGCGAGTTTGGTACAAGCTTTTTCTTTTGATTCAAAGCAAGTATGGTACAAGCTTGAGTAGAGCAGAGTTGGCGAGAAGCAAAGAATGTCTTTCTACCCGCTGTACTTTTCTTAATTAGAAGGTCAATTTGATTGGAATTTGACGTGCACAAACGAAGGAGTTCAGAAATTAATTGCATGTGGGCAAGGGCAGCAAACCATGGTGGGACGCTGCTATGTCTCTGCACACCTTTTTTGTGAAGATTAGAAAAGATAAAGACAGCACGAATACTCTGTCTTTCTACAAAGCGAAAGAGAATATGCTTTCTTTTAGACTTGTCCTAGCTTTTCTTTAACTGATCTTTATACATTTTGCTATCATATGTTATATCAACTTATGTACTTCATCGTTCTATCTCTTTCACTTGACTCAAACATCCCACTAATCTATCTTTGTATTGGTGCTAGAATGTGAGACCCTTCGTGGAGTCACTGATCAAACAGCTGGCAGCCGATTTGAAGCGTATACAAACCATAGGAGTGAGGAAAGTAGTAGTGACAGCAATAGAGCCGATTGGGTGTTTGCCTAGTGCCACTATTTCCTTATCCTACCAAAAATGCAACGATAGCGCAAATATAGTGTCTGGTTTGCACAACCTCCTTCTCAAACAAGCTGTTCAACAAATCAACTACGATGCCACGGCTGGTAGCAAAGTTGCCATTTTTGATCTGTATGATGCATTCATGTCCATTGTCCAAAACCCTCAAGGACAACAAGGTAATAATCCGTTTTTTTCTAAATATAAATAATTTCTTTTGTCTTTTAATTATACATGTTCGCAATATCGGATATTAATTTACTACCATCCGAAGCTGAAGAGTATTAAAAATACCTTAAAAATCTTTACGTATGGCTGATGTTGCAACCGTGCTTTTCATCATCTCCTGGTGCTAATAAATCATTTGTAAATTGCTGCTAGCAGCAAAACAGAAGTTCCAGGATACATTGAAGCCATGCTGTGAAGGAGTTAGCCCGGAGTTCAACTGTGGAAGCGTGGCTGCAAATTTGACGAAATTGTATGCGGTGTGTGACAAGCCAGAATCAGTTTTCTTCTGGGATGCTGTCCACCCATCACAAGGAGGGTGGACTGCTATTTCCTCTCATTTGCAATCAACCCTTTCCAAGCTGTATTGATTCATTTCCTTGTGATGCTTGTGCTACTATATTAATTAGTTAATGTGTTTTTGAGATGCTGCCTTGGATATGCCTCAGAGGCATAAGTGGATGGTTGTTATCTAGTTAGAAACCATTTAACACACCTATAAAAGTTTTAACTTTGAAGTTAATTTAATGTTTTTGAGGAGAATTATGATTTGTCTATACAACCGCTCCTTGATTATGAAGCAAGATTTAAAGATAAAAATTATTCCTATAGTGTAACCTCCCTCGTCCTCTTTGCCTTTTATTCCACCATAAAAATAGAAAAAGGCCACATAGCTCATAGGTAGAGAGAGCAAATGGGCTGATCCCGCCCAACATTTAACGTGGCCGGGCTGGCCCGCCCCGACCCCTCCCAAAGCCCCCTAAAGATTCGGTCCATGTTCGGCCCATCCCAGTTTCAGACCTGGCCTGGCCTGGCCTGGCCCATTGGCCTTCCATGGAGCAGGCCGGGCTCATCGGGCCAGGCCTATTGGCCGACCGTTGTGTTTTGTTGCGTTTACAAAGCTGTTGGACTAGCTGAAGCCTATCTTAACGATCTTTCAATAAAATAAGCTAGTAAAAAGCGATTTTTTTCTTTGAGAAATTGACATCTTTTTAGATTGTCTTTTATAACCTTAAAAAATTAATAAACATATCGCCAATTTCAATTAAAAAAATGATTTATTAACTTTTTCCCCTTTTTTTCACCATCTTCAATGCGTCAGGGCTGAGCCATATTGCTCCGTGCCAACTCAAGCTGGCCAACATGGGCTGGCTGGACTGGTCCAATCGGCCTAACCCTTAGCGGGATGGTTTAGATCAGACAGGAAAGGATATTAACCCAATGAAAGATCAAGGGGAAGAGTGAGGCAGGTTAATCTCCAAGTAGAGGGGCAAACAACGGAAGGGAATATTTAACCTTGGTGATTGTGGCCGTGGATAGATAAGAATGAAGGTGAATTGCGTTTGGGAATGGTAGAAAGTTGGTAGAGAGGATGAGGAAGACCTTTAAGGTTTTATGTATTTATTATGCGCCTATGTGGTGTGGTAGTATTAATGGACTTTTATAACTTGACCGGTGTGGCGATAGGTGATTCACTGATTCTAGTCTTTTGTATGTGATATTATTATTGTGAAACAAATTTATGATTTATGAATTAAGAGGTTAATTTATATGCCAAAATATGATTTGTGATCAAATACAGGTTGGTTATAAAGTAAATAGCAAGTTTATTGATACAGGTAAGTTGTGTTTAAATAAATCATAAGTGGTACAAGTTTATTAACAGAGGTGAAAAAATTTGTATACAGGCTTCAAATTGGCTTCAAATTTAAGTTTTTGTCCATAACAAAATGATTTAAGTTTTTGTCCATAACAAAATGAACCCGCCTGTTAGGCCTTTTTGGCCTCTAAAATGATTTGAAATAGGTATCACATGTCTCTCTTAATCTAAAAGCTACTTTAAGGAATACGACTTTCCCATTAACCTATATACAAGTCACCAATACCCTTTACGATTGATGTGGGATAAACCCAACAACTCCCCTTAATACATCGGGTGATTCCGAAATCATCATTATATGACAATCTCCCCTTTACCAGATGACACCCACCTCGCAAACTCACTGACACCCACCTCGCAAACAGGTGGAACCTATAAAGGAGACAACTACAATTGACATATGCATAACGTAGCTCTGATACTACTGTTGGGCCATATGGGCCTTCAAAAGGACTTGAAATATGTGTCATGGGCCTCTCTTAATCCAAAAGCTAGTTTGGGGAATAAGGCTTTCCTATTAACCTATATATAAGTTACCAACATCCTCTACGACCGATATGGGATAAACCCAACACCACCAAAATATATCAGACAATTTTGGTTTGGTTTGGACAAAGGTTTTCATCAGTTTTTCTTTTCAACTACCCAAGGACATTTTGAAAATTTGGTTAGGTTGGTTTAGAAGACAACCGAATGCTCTCCCCTGGCGGCTTCATCTCCACCCAATTTCATCGCCTTCCACATAGGTAGATGCACAAACCTTACGTGTATTTTTATCAAAATAATCTAGTTGAGTAATTTTTAAAGGTTTTGTCAACTGTTGACATATTTTTAGGTAAAGACACCAATAAAGGGTGGACTCATCAAATAAATAATGAGATTAGCTTTAACTTAGTTTCAAGTTAATCAAATATTATCTCTTAATATTTCTCCTATCAATTAGTTTGTGATAATGATGAAAAAGCTTATAAATTTTAGGTCTTCTTGTCAAAGGAGAGAAATGATAAAGAGTTATTATGTTTTCAAAAGATAGATGATAGGTCGTGAAAATTAGACTTTTTTCTATTAATCAAGCCTTGACTTGAAAGCGTCATCACTCTTGTTTATTGATTTATTCTGTTGTAAGATAAGTTTTTTCTTATTTATATTTTATTATATATTTAATTTTATCATCAGTGATGAGCACAAATACTTCTTATCTGAAAAGAATCACTCATTTCTCCCATTGGGTCAAAAAGTTATTACTTTTTAGAGATTGTAGATCAAGAAATCAGAGAATTCGGTATGAGCCCTATTGGAAAGTTATTTGGAGTTTACGCATACTTATTAAAGGAGGAAATCCACTATTGTTGTACATTATAAAAACATTGCAAGAAGTGGATTGTGGCAATGACCCGCCTCGACGTAGGTGTAGTTCACCAGCTACCAAATGATAAAAAAAATCGTATGTTTTGTACTTACTCTCGATTTTAGGGCTAAAGGTGTCTCTGCTTCTTCATCAACATCTCCTAATTAATCAGCAATCCTACCATCCATAGTGGGGTTCATCCTACATCATGCATGGAGGTAATCAGTGACTTGTATATAGGCTAATGTAAAAACTTTATTCCTTAAATTAGCTTTTGGATTCAGAGAGGCCTGCGAAATCTATTGCAAGTCCTTTTTGAGGGCCCATTGGGCCCAAAAATGGTAGCAGGGCTTGGTTGGTTTTGGTGATGCCTAGGGCCAGCTAGAATTGGAGTTTCCCAGAACTTCACTGTAACATGTGGGCCTAGCATGTGGTGAGGGGAGATTATTCGGGTGGTATTATGTGTGAGGAAGAGAATTGTTGGGTTTGTCTTATATCATGTTGGAGTTTTCCAGAACTTCACCGTAACATGTGGGCCTAGCATGTGGTGAGGGGAGATTATTCGGGTGGTATTATGTGTGAGGGGAGAATTGTTGGGTTTGTATTATATTATGTTTGGAGGTGGCTGGTGACTTGCATGCAGGCTAATAGGAAAACTTCATTTTTTAAGCTAGTTTTTGGATTAAGAAAAGCCCATGAAACCTATTTCAAGTTCTTTTGAGGGCCCATTGGGCCCAACAATGGTACCAGAGCCAGATTGGTTAGGTTCTAGATTTTGGTTGTTAATTATATTTGATGCCCACTAGGCGTTTGAAAAAATTTCTAAGAGCCTAGTTAGTGTGTTTGTGATTTATATTTCAACACGATGGTTGATGAGAAGCATGTTAAGATGATATCTCTTAAGGGGCCGAGTAACTGGCACTATTGGAAAGGAAAGGAAAAATGATTGATCATTTATATTCCAAGGATTTGTATGAACCTATCATTGGTTAGAAACTGGCTGTGGCGGCTGAAAAATACTGGAATAAGTTGGATAGGAAGGCTATGGCCTATTTGAGACAATGGGTAGATGAAGTTGGGTATCATCATGTTTCTAAATTGACATCCTCAAAAGCAATATGGGATAAACTCCAAGAAGTTTATGAGAGGAATATTGCTGACAACAAAAACCCTTTTGATAAGGAAATTAGTGAACTTTAGTTGTAAGGATGGAAGCAACATAAGTGAGCATCTCAATGAGATGAAGAGTATTATCACTCAACTTGTCAAAATGAAGATGACTTTAGATGAGTAATGGCAAACTATCTTGCTCCTCAACACATTGCTAGAGAACTGGGAAATATTGGTGATTTCTTTGAGCAATGCTGCTCCAGATGGAAAACTCACAATTAATATGGTAATAAGCAGTTTACTAAATGAGGAGGTGAGAAGAAAATGAGCAGTTTACTGAATGAGGAGGTGAGAAGAAAATATCTACCAATTTCAAGGTCTCACATACAAAAGGGACAAAAGTCGAGGAAGGTCTAAATCCAGAAAGCACTTGAAGTGCCATTATTGTGACAAGATAGGTCATATCAAAAATGATTGTTAGAAGCTCAAGAAAGACTTGAAAAATAAGGACAACAAGGATCAAGGAGAAACAAATACTAATGTTGTACATGATGACATGGTGATTTTTTTGATTGTGAGAATGATTGTTTGACGGCCGACTGTGATGCTAGTTGGGTAGTTGACTCAGGAGCATCATTCCATGCAACTCCAAGCATAAATTTCTTTACTACCTATGAACCTGCAGATTTGGGTATAGTGAAGATGGAAAATAGTGATAATTCTAAAATTGTGGGACTTGGAGATGTGTATATAGTAACAAACATGGGTTACAAATTTGTGCTTAAAAATGTACATATTCCAGATTGGAGGATGAGTTTGTTGTCAACTAGAGTGTTTGATGATGAAGGATTTGGTTCACAATTTGCACAAGGTGTGTGGAAACTTGTGAAGGGTTCTCTTGTTGTTGCTAAAGGGAAGAAGTATTGTAGTTTGTACAAGACCGAGATGAGTCTAGTTCAAGGGGAGGTTAATATTTCCTCACTTGATTCCACTAGTTGATTTGTGGCACCATTGATTGGGACACATAAGTGAGAAAGGACTAGAGACGTTAAATAAGCTAAATCTTCTTTACAAGGTCAAGGACATCAACACTAGTCATTGTGACCATTGTTTAGTGGGGAAACAACGTAGGACATCCTTTGCAAGCACAAGTACAAGGAAGTTAGAAGTTCTTTAGTTGGTACACACTTATGTGTGTGGGCCTATGGAGGCAAAATCTCTGAGCAATTTTATTTATTTTGTTACTTTTATTGATGATACTTCTACGAAGGTGTGAACTTATGACATGAAAAATAAAAGTGATATTTTTGGTATCTATGAGAATTTTCATGTATTGGTTGAAAGAGAAACTGGTAAGCTCTTGAAATGCCTTAGAAGTGATAATGGTGGTGAATATTATTTTCTTGAGTTTGATGATTATTGTAGCAAGCATGAGATTAGGCATGAGAAGACGGTTCCTTATACTCCTCAACAAAATGAAGTGGCTGAAAAAATGAAGAGGACCATCTCTGAGATGATTAGAAGTATGTTGTCTTCAGCTAAGTTGCTTAAAAGCTTCTGGGGTGAAGCCATGAGCACAACTTGTTATTTGATCAACAGATCTCCCATACATGCTCTAGACAATGACATACCAGAAAAGGTTTGGAGTGACAAAAAGGCTAGTTATTCTCATTTGAGAGTCTTTGGTTGTAAAGCTTTTGTACGAGCCAAGGAACAAAGGGCTATGCTTGACTCTATAGCCGTGAAATGTATTTTTTGAGGGTATAGTGATGATAAGTTTGGATACAAACTTTAGGATCCCTAAGAGTAGAAAGCTGATTTGAAGTAGAGATGTAGTTTTCGGGAGGATCAAAAAGTTAAGGACTTTCACAAGGAAGAAGTTTCTCAAACTAAATCTCATGAAAGCTTGGAAAAGATAAAAGAACCTTCAACCTCAACTTGAAGTGAAGAGGAGGCTCAAGATGACATAATTATTCCCCCACTTAGTGATGATGAGGGTGAGGATGTGGTTTTGGATGATATTTCTAATGAGTTTGTTAATAATGTTGGATAGAAATAGACAGATTTTGATCACGGGCAGCCAACTAATGTGAGGAGATCGGTTCATGAACTAGCTCCATCAATAAGATATCCATCATCACAATATGTGAAAATCACTAAATGTGGAGAACCAAAATATTTCGGTAAGGTCAAAGTTCATGTAGAAAAGGAGAATTGATTGAAAGCAATGCAAGATGAGTTGAAATCTTTGCATGATAACCACACCTATTAATTGGTGGATCTTCCTAAGGGGATGAGAGTATTAAAGAATAAATGGGTCTATAGGATCAAACATGAAGAAAACAACACACAACTGAGGTACAAGGCAAGGTTGGCGGTGAAGGGCTTTGGACAGAAGAAATGTATTGATTTTGATGAAAATTTTTCTCCTGTTGTTAAAATGTCTTCTATTAGAATTGTTCTGGCTTTGGCTGCAATTTTGGATTTGGAAGTTGAACATTTAGATGTGAAGACAGCCTTTCTATATGGTGATCTTGAGGAGACCATATATATGGAAGAGCCAAAGGGTTTTAAAGTCAGAGGAAAGGAACATATGGTGTGCAGACTGAGAAAGAGTTTGTATGGTTTGAAGCAAGTTCCTAGGCAGTGGTACAAAAAATTGATTCTTTTATGGAAAAGAATGGGTACGAAGAAGTCTGTTTTTGATCACTGTGTGTTCAAGAGGTTTGATGATGATGATGACTTTATTATCCCGCTACTTTATGTAGATGACATGTTGATTGTAGGACATGATGGAGCCAAAATTGCAAGTTCAAAGAAGAACTTGAATGAATCCTTTGCAATGAAGGATTTGTGACCGACAAAGCAATTCTTGGGAATGTCTATTTTGCGTGACAAGGGAGCTAGAAAGCTTTGGGTGTCATAGGAAAAGTACATAGAAATGGTACTTGAAAAATTCAACATGAAAGATGCAAAACCGGTTGGAGTTCCACTTGGGGGTTACTTCAAGTTGAAGAAAAGTGACTTAACTGAAACAAAAATTAAGGAAATGATAAAGGTTGCTTATGCTTCTGCTGTTGGTAGTTTGATGTAGGCTATGGTTTGTACAAGACCAGACATAGCATATGCAGTTGGAATGGTTAGTAAACATTTAGCAAATCCAAGGAAAGAACACGGGCAAGCAGTTAAATGGATAATGAGGTACTTGAGAGGTACATCGAAAATGTGTTTAGGTTTTAGAAGTGATAAACCTTTATTGGTTGGCTAAACTGATGTAGACATGGCAAGTGTAAAACCCGTGACTCGAGTCAGAGTTTTACGGGAGTGAACCAGTCGGTTCGAGTCGAGTCAGCTTCATGGACCGCGAGCTGGGTTGAGGCCAGCTGTGAGTTATGAGCAATGAGGGTCATGTATGCTCAAGTGTATGATGATAACGCCTGAAAGATGATGAAAAAAATGGGTTATCAAGTATATGGAGGTATGCAGTATTGATTGTTATTTTTATTTGATCGAAGAATAGTTTTAGGCCGAATAACGAATTAGGACGCGTTTGACGATATTCGGGTGGGTTATTAGTTATAGAGCATGTCATTTGGATGTTATTGTGTTTGTTTTATTTTATAGAATTTTTCCATATTTTTCTAGATTTTTTTTAGAATTTATTACGAACTAGTTATTATTTTGACTCGAGTAGGAATCGAGTCAATACTTATTTACGAAACTGCCACTACAACACTTCTTCTTCTTCCCCGACTTTTTTTTTCCAAAACCCAAACCCTCGCCGCCGCCCCTTGTGGTCGCCGCCGCCGCCGCTGCCGACGCCGGGCTGCCGCCGATCGACGCCGCCCCGCCCCGCCGTGAAGTCGCCGTGCCGCCACGACCCACCCCGGCCACTGCCTCGCCGCCACGACGCCGGATTTGCCCCACGAACCGCGACGCTCCGCCCGTCGATTCCGCCGCCGTTCGGCCGCCGTCGCCGCCGCTACGACCACCAGTACCACCCCCTCGCCGTCGCCGACGTTTCCCCCACCACCCCGACCGCCGTCGAGGCCGGCCGGAGCCCCGATTGGAGAACGCCGCCGCCGCCGCCCGTTTTCAACGTCGCCGCCGACGGCCATCGCGGCCTCGGTTGCTCTGTTTGACACCGCCATCGGACCAAGCTCGTCGAGCTGGTGCCGATAGACCCCTTGATTGCCCCGTCCCGAATCGTCGCCGGAAAACCGTCGGAATCCGCCGGAAAACCGCCGATACTCGCCGGAAAACCGCCGGAACCGCCGGAAAATTGGATTCGAGGGAAGTTCGTCGGATCATCCGCCGAACGCACCCGGTCCAATCTGATCGGACTTCGGACGCCGCTAGGTGCCGAATTCGAGTTTTGAGCCGCGAAACGGAAACCCTAGCCGTCGCCGATTTTCGACGACGCGAGGTATAATTTATTTTAATTTAATTATTTGAAAGTTTTGATTATTAGAATTGCATGCTAGGATTGGTGAATTGTGTGTTATAATAATATATATAAATGTAGATTTGATTAAGGATAAAAATATGAAATTCGTTTGATTGTGTGGTGTTAAAAATAGAAGTTATGAAACTAATTAGGGTTATTAAGTAATAATCATGATCTAATGCAAACTAGCCTAATTAGACTTGCTAGAATTGATATAGATTGATGTGTGTTGATTGATGAGTGATTGGGTTGATTATGTGCATGCTATAGGATGTGTGATTCATCATGCGGGCGTTAGTTTTTAGCTTGATTGTGTAGGTACGGTGTAGGAGCTCGCCGCCTAGGCGCGTGGACCCGTTTGGAGCTTCTACCAGGTCCGTTTAGGACTCGTTCTCTGTTTTTACACTACTCTATTGTTTATTTGATTTATCATGTGCAGGACGAGTTAAGTGGCGTTTTATCGGATCCCACTTAACTCGGGCCATTTAGCCAACGGTTCTTTTTCGGATTAATAACCCTCGAGGATGAGATCCCTCGAGTTTGTTTTCGAACTTCAGATCCAGCTCACGATGCCTTCGGGCCTATTGTATAAATCCCAACCCAGGCCTATATATATATAGTTTTCGTGTTTTCGGTGAGAGATGGAATGAGGGTTACTTGCGGCCACGTCTTCAGATAGGGCGTGTGCCCGGAAGAGCGGGCTCTGGAGCTGGGGAGAACCCACTTCGTTCCCGAAGGATCCGGACAACTCCACCTTTGAGTTCCTCAAACCCGGAGAAGTGTGGAGGTTTACGGGTACTGCATTGCAGCGCATGTCTAGACTTGTGGTTTCAAAGGGTACTGAAGGCGACTGCCTGAGAGTGCTCGGCCTTTGTGCTCAAGGCCAGGAGTAATATGGAAGGTGCAGAGGGCGGTAAGGAATGAAATTTGATGCGAGAAGCAATAGAGAAATGGCCAAGGTATGAGAATGAGAAAGATAGGGGGACGCTGTCGACCCGAGGGCGACGGCCCGACGGCGACGGCTCCCGTATGTGCCCTGATGAGAGTTCTTGAGGAAGTATATGGTTTTGATTCAACAGGAGAGTTTGCTCTCCTGTGCCAGATTGATATTAGTTATTTTCCGGGCCGGTAACACTCGTTACTGACGGTTTTTCTATATATATGTAGGTGAGGAATGCGAGCGATGAAAGCTGTCGGGACTGCGGAGGAGCAGCACGGAACCGCGCACACATGTACCTGCCGCGTGTAATGTATAATGATGGTTGTTTAATGCTGTGTGGATGATTATTACCATGTTTTTATCTTGATGAATTACTTGTTATGAAACGAACTGATGAACATGAATGAGTAGGGAGCCTTGGAGTTCAGACTCGGCTCGGGTAAAAATGAATGAGATAATGATTTAATGTCATGGTAGATTATTATGTGTTATCGTATTTTCATAAAATATTATATATTTTCTTTTGGTTTCTCATTTATTATTTTGTCTTGTTTTTGCTTGTACATCACAGCATGCATGTAGGACCGCGTTAGAACCCTATCATTCTCATTTATGCATTTCATATTTGCATCTTCATCTTGAGACGCCGAGAGTAGATCCTGGTCGGCTTAACCGAATCTAGTAGATTAACGAACGGTTCGGTCGCCGGTGACATTTCCGGGTCGGTTCACGGGTGAGCCGAAACGGGGTGTTACAGCAAGTGACTTGGAGACAAGAAGGTCAACATCTGGGTTTGTTGTTAATTTTGTTAATGGGGCTGTGTCTTGGCAGTTAGGTTGCAAAAGTGTGTTGCATTATCTACAACTGAAGCCAAATTTATTGCAACTACATAAGATTGCAAGGAGATGCTATGGATGAAGAGATTTTTGAATGAAATTGGTGTTAAACTAGAGAGTACATTGCACATTGTGATAGCCAGAGTGCAATTCACCTGAGTAAGAAATCAAGTTTTCATTCAAGGAGTGAACACATTGACATGATGATGAAAGTTGTGTCAAAGGAGAAACATATTTACTACAAGAAGGGAGCAGGTATGGATGGAGCTTGCCATGATGGCTAAAAGTATTTCTTGGAGTCGGGAAGGGAGGTTCTTTGGGTTGTCCCTCCTCCGTAAAAACATGAAATTGTAACCCTATTTTGGGCAAACACTTAGTTGAAAGGAATAAAAGCAACATGAAACTCAAGTCAACTTTGGTTTTGGGTTTTGGAGAAGAAGGGCCACAAGTAGAGAAAGAAAAATTGTGTGGATTGAAGAAAAGTGAATGTTTTGTTGAAATTCGCTTCAATTGTCAATGGTAACCTGACCAAGTTCTTAATTTGTAATTCTCTATTTTCTTTCTTTGTAGTTAATACCAATTTTGTAGAAAGTACCAATTTTGTTCTCCTGTGCATATTTTTCTATATCAAGAAACATTTTCACGCTTCCATTATCGTTTGGAAAGATATAGTGAATTTGATCTGGCCATTTGCTCCTTGGTTTTTCTCTAAATTTTGGGTTTTCCATCTAAAATTGGTTTTTTCATATTGAAAAGTATTTCTTTTACGTTTGTGGTGTGTATATATTTTGATTGGTTCTTCTCATCCTTATGTGTTGAAATGAGGATTTAGATGTTTGGTTAATCGCAACATCCACGACACGGTGCACCCTAAACTATGCACCCCAAGCTATGGACCAATAGCATATATTCTAACCCTGGGTAAAATGGGCTTCATCTTCACTCCAACTTGATAAAAATATAAAATATAGACATATTCTTTACCTTTTGACAAAATAAATAATGAATGGCTCATCCCATTTTCAACGAAGTTGAGCTTAAGCCATGTAAATTTATTTGGTTATTTGCACGGGAGGGAAAGTGCTAAAGTAGATATTAGAATATGGTCTCATCTCTTGTTTTTGGAACTCCATTAAAAATTTCATCTCATATGCAACAACCTATGGAGGTGGTAAAGTTTTAGTACAGAACTGTGTGTGTGTGTGTGTGTGCATGTGAGTGTCAGGGTTTGAGATAAGCATCGGATATAATCCGTTTCCTCGTGATTCCAAATTAAGATTAAACTAATTTAACCTATTCTTGGTAAGAATAATAATAATAATAATAATAATAATAATAATTTAACCTATCCTACGAATGTATAAAAATAATATAAAAATTAGTTTTATTATAGAGGGAAAAGAAAGTTTTGGTATGGAGAGAAAAATTAAAACAATTAGCAAAATAATTAGTACCAAAATATAATAACACAAGGATCTTATTCTATAAAGATACTAAACAAATATAAGTAATTATATGTAAATAATCATAGCAAGTTTCAATGAACAAGTGTAACCATACAAGTTACAATAATTTGTACATGGATCAAAATCAATTAAAACACAAAAAGAGTAAAGGGTAAGAAATTAAATACAGATTTTATAGAGGTTCATAGCTGGTATGTCCTCTCTACTATACCACTGTATCCTACTGGTTGGATAGATTTTTTATAGTTCACTATGACCAAACTAAATAAGTATTACAATCTAAGTATACAAGCACTTGTCCTTCACCAAGTAAAATCCAAGTGTTTCACAAGTGATAATTCTTAAATAAAGTTATTATTTCTATATTTTTTAGGCACAATTCCATTGCCTTAGCATCATTTTTTCTATCAATTATGCTAAAAAATAAGATTTTTCAACTAACAAATTCAGAATTATTAGCTTATTAAATTATGATTTTGAGTAAATATTGTCTTTTGCAGGAAAATGAAAAATTTAGATAATGAACAAATTGGTGAATCGTAGTCATGCACACCTCATTACAAAGGAGGAAGAAGACTCACAAGTAGATGATACTAACAATGTACCAAATCTTGTATATTCTGATCTGTTCTCGAGTAATTATGATATTTTTTACAAAACAAGGTTTGCCCAAATATACATGTAAGTGAGAGTCAATTCAGCACACACAAATCCTATGATGGACAATTTCTAAAAGCTGTCAAGTGGGGAATATTTTTGGATGTTGTCAAGCCTGCAATTCTTCAAATTCTATACCTACTCTCAACCTATGAACAGATCTACCAAACCAACCTAAGCCCACAACTATGAGCAGTCAGATGAACACCTTGATGAACAAAAAAAGCACACTTACCTAATGAGAATGATTAAAGGAAAACATCTCATGTACTTTAGTTGAGAGAGAAGTTGCAAGGAAGCTACCATGAATGAGCTCCACATGGGCAATTGGAATTTCAGAGAACAATCATACCAATTCCACAAGGTATTAAGGAAACAAGGGGGGAACAAAAGAACAAGAGAGAATCAGCCCTCATTTGAAGAAATAATTGTGTTGAGTGCACACCTAGTACTTAGTAAGGAAGCTTCCAAGAAATTCTCGGGATGTTGCCAAGAAGGACATGGGAAGATTCCAGGAAAGTCACCCAACCACTGTTATATATTCACATACTCACTGAGTTGAGAATGAGCTTCAACTTCACCCCATTTTTCTTCTTTCAGACCTTAAAAACTTGAGCTCTCAACTTTTTGATCTATAGGAGGGACAAGCTCGAAGAGTTTGAGAAGAAGAATCCTGCAATCAAGTTTTAAGGAAGCAAGCACAATTAGAGAGAAGAATCATGCTAGGGCATCAATGATTTAGATTTGGACTATCTTTTTCTTCTTCTTCTTGTGTCATTTTCTTACTGTGTTTAATGATGTTTTGTAAACTTTTCATGGGTTAATTTGTATTGATTTAGGATGAACAATAGATCTTAGTTGATGAATATGTCTAACCATACAAGTTGCAACAATTTGTATAGGAGCCAAAACAAATTAAAACACAAACATAGCAAGGACAAGAAATGAAAAGCAAAAATTTTTAAAGAGGTTTTCAAACTAGTATGTCCTCTCTTATACCTCCATATCCTACAGTCCAGTAGGTCTTCTAAGATTCATTATGGCCAAACCAAATAAGTATTACAACTTAAGTGTACAACCATTTCTCCTTCACCAAGCAAGACCAAAGTGCTTCGCTAGCTACTTGTCTTTCATCATACTCAATGCCTCACCTTCACAAGGCACACATGTCCTTCACCCCTTGACCTCAAGCTCGACTTCACAAGCTAAAGCAAACACTTATAATTACAACACCTCAATACACTTCACACTTGAAGTGTACACAACCACTAATGTAAATATATATCCACTAATCACACCTGATTAGTATTACAACCACTGTAACACCTCAATTTTGGCCCGGACATAGATTGAACCACAATGTTATAATTCAAAAAGCTATTCATTTGACAACTTATCACGATTATTTTGTGGAAGTAGATCTCAACCCTCGAAGAGGCTTAAGATGGTAATCTTATATGATTACATACAATGCATGCTCATAATGCCATCATAAAAAGGCACTTAGCTTATAGGCTCCAATATGAGCTCACAAGACAGGTAGTACCTCCCCGACAACTAATATTATGATTTTATTGATACGATGATCACTCCGTGTTGAACGAAGGCAACACCCTCAATGTAGCAAAAGGTTGAACTTTTCATAATACAGATGCATGATCTGGTTCCTATACTTAGTTTCGATTTTTTAGTTAGGTAACTTATTCTTAGATGATGAAGAAAAACACATACATAAACATAGGGGTTGTCATTACATGTTCCACATGCCTGTAAACAAAATTTAAATAGAAAGAAGCAAACATCAACAAGTGCCAGAGCATCATACTTGAGCACTTGGTCTTTACGTGGACCCATCAAGTGGTATGAACCATATGACCCTCTATTTCATGTTACTTTGTTACACACACATAGCTACAACCAAATAAGCTCTAACGTCAGCTCTAGGACTTTGAGGCTTACGCTGCAATATAAATGATAGTTAGAATGCCTCAAAGTTATTTACCCTACACGGGAGTGTAGTGATAATGACACACCTGCATCATATGCAACTAACTCAATCATAACTTGTAGTCCCACCCGTCCACATCACAACACATGGTTCATCTCCATAGTTGCCAAGATACATAAGTCCCAAATACATAAATCATACAATAACATGGTCCACATAGTTCATAACGCAATAACAGCACAACAACATCCCTTGCCATGAGCTTCTGAATCTATCTACCTTAACTAACCACTGACATGGATACTCACCTACAATGATATAAGAAAACCATTATTAATCAAATAAAGTTGATTACTGGTATGAAAATCACTACCGGTAAGCAAAACAGGTTGATGGATATCTCAACACCCATGAAGGATAACTGGAACACCAAGAATATCATATCAACCACTCAACACATAATTAATAGTTGACAGATCAAACATCGAGGACATCAGACCATAAATGAAATCTTTCAACGATGCTATGCATATGCCGAAAAATAACATCGACCACATGCTTAGAAATTCACTGACAGGAGGAACTCATGAAGAGAGGGAAGCATATGAAAAAGGAAATCTATCACACACAACACACACACACACACACACACACACACACATCCAGGCCTGGGTAGGGGCTTATCATACAATTTCTAGATTGTGAAGTTCATAAATGATCAAATGATCTCAACCTTGAAATTTTATTAAACTCTGAATGAAAATTGTCTAAATGACCCGAAGTTGGTGAGATCAAATAAAACTCCACTGACTCTATCCGATGATCGTTAATCAAATCTATGATAGAGTCAAGGAGAGAATCAACAACATATCCTAAGAAGCGGAAAATGAAACCATAATCAGTCGCCGCCCAAAATGGCATGCAAGACAAGGCCAAAGCCTTTGCTCATGCACAACACACTCATAGGCTTAATTAACATTATTATCTTACTTAATTATTTTTTAAACCTCACTAGGTAACCTTTATCAAAGTTTGAGGTTGCGAGTACACTTAGTGAAAAATTTCATACTTAGGATTTATATCTAGCGGCTTAACTAGACATGTTTTTTGGACGATACAAACGATGTCCAAATGAGCTAAAATTTAAACCTATAGGTCTTGAAATCATAAGGGTCATACAAAAAAATTTCATTAGCTGGCTCATGGGCCAACACCATGATCAAGGACCATTAAAGAAAGGCTAAGGTACTAGGAATAATGTTCCTCGGTTGTGCACCAATTTTCTTGAAGATCATCATGAGCTTGGAGACTACAAATAGACTTGGGTAAAGTATAAGACTTGGCCAACATTATGTGCTTGAGCATTGTAAACTTTCATGTCTAAACTTCAAGTATTTAGGCCTGAGTGGATGTGGGAATGAGAGGCATTGGCTAAATGCATTTTGGAATTTCTATTATAAAATATACCAAGCCAATGGCTACAAAATTTTAGGGTGACAATTTAGAGACACAAACTATGGTCTGGATAAAATGTGGGAAAATTTTACCACCAAAAAACTATGGTTTTGGATTTTGAAACCAGAGCTAAGAAGCTAGGGTTTCACCCTACATTCTAGTTCACTCCAAAAGACACTTAGTAGAAAGTCCTAAATTCCTAAATTAACTACCTAAATGATTTTTAAATTTGCTCAAATATTACATGTTTCTAGAAGACACTTAGTAGCTCATTAGATAATTTTTTACAGATTTTTATAAAATCTTTTAGCAAGCTCAACAAGGTGCACAATCTAAGAGGATGACATATCACAACAATCACACAATAAGCATACATTGGCTTGAGGGGCTTTGCTCAATCCCTTAATGATGTTCAATTAGGATGGTATTTTAACATAAGATATCTAACATACTAAACTAGAAACATGCCAAATATTGCATCAAAATACTACCTAAAATAAGGTGGAAAAATTAGGGAAATTGGTGAGTAGGCTATTAGAAATAGTTAAGCGATGAGTAGACTACTAGAAATAGTAAAACTACTAGCTTTTACCAATTTTGGCACTTATACATACTCATACAGGCAAAATCAAATTCATAAAACATGTAGATCTATCTCTTAAGAATACACAAAAACAAGAAGAATGCAAAATAATGATCTATAGTATGAGATACATCAGATCCACCAAAATTGTGTATACTAGCATACATAAAATGAATAATGCATAACTATTTTATACATATGCAAAAATGATATAACCACTCCAAACAAGCAAATCTACATGATAAAAGTGCAAGGAAAATACTTACATACGCACACTCACATGAGCATGTAACAAGCAACAAAATCTCGAAAAAGGGGGAAACGATAGACCTCTTACCTCTTTGAGCTTCCTACCTCAAAATCTAAGACACCTAGGCTTGGCTTCGCTTAGAGAGGGCTAGGAAGAACTATGAGGGTTTAAGGATGAAATGGGGAAGTCGGAGAGGAAGTTGGAAATCGGAGCAAAGGTGCAAAGAGTGAAAATGGGTGGAGATAAGTGGGTATTTATAACTACAAAATAGGTCCCAACACAAGGGCAGTGTTAGGGTGCCTTTGTGCTAGCCTCTGCAAAGCTAGACCATGGCCTAGTGATTATCTAGGCACGCGGTTCAGAAGTTGATTGTTCCGAACCATTTACAATTTCAGGTCACATGCCTTGGTGCAAAGGCACTAGTCCAACACCTTTGTGCAAGGGCAAAAAGAGAAAATCACCAAGTTTGGGGGCAATAGCGCTGGGGCAACACCTTTGCATCTAGAATTAGAGTCGGAAATTACAATTCCCTAAAACTTCCAGTGCAAGGGCACTACTGACAAACCTTTGCATTGGGCATAGTTTTCACGCACCTAGGGTTTGCACCAATAGGGTGGTCAGACGACCTCAGGAATCGTACTGAGGGTTCCATGGCGGTAAGGGGTTCCAAACACACAACAACAATTAGACTCTTGAGGTACATGGTCCTAATCCTATGTAGAGAAGATTGAAAAATTGAAAATAAAAGTTGCGACAATGTAGCCTTTAACCAACTTGCCAAATGCCTGAGGAGGCTACCTGGTTAAACATAGCATTTAGCCTCCTCGGGCACAACACTACATGGGTCATCCATACCATACCTTGCTTAAACTCTTAGCAAAAAGGCCAAAAATAACTCGATCTTGATCAAGGCTAAACTGATACTAAAACCGTTAGGAAAAAATCTTGAGTTTTACAACCTCCTCTACAAAAATCCTAAATTTTTCACACAAAAGCCACACACAAAAACATAACATACACCTGAACAAGTAGGGGCATGCTAATACCTTGTATTACCACGCCTCATCTTGTATCAGCACAATGATAGGCTACTCAAACCCAGAGTCTTGGGCGTGCTCACAAACTATAATCCACACACATCCTAATACTTTGTCTTCCTTTCGCACAAGTAGAACCAGGGCATCCCTGGCAAGTCACTTGGCCGGATAAATCCTTGTTTGCACATCTCCTGTAACTAGCTCTCAAGTTCTTGGAATGCAAATGGTAGCATTTAATGTGGCATCTTTGTTGCCACTAGTTCACAACGTAGAACCTTGATAGTGAGCTCCGTTGGTCTGGCTATGGGCAACTCTATAGCCTCCTCAGGATCGTATGAGTAGCGCCTCCACCAGCCAGAATGTCAGAGATGAGAGGCACTGGCTGCTTACCAGTAGCTACAATGTAGGTAAGAGAGGCCTCACATCCTCTCTCAATCAACTGCTGGACTCTAGTAAGCGATGATGCTACCTCTGCTACCTCTACATCTGCCCCGAAATGTGACATTCTCATGACATGGGAGGCAAAGTTAAACTTTCTTCTTCTGATAGTCGATCAATGCTCTATACCTTGTCATCCAATCCATGCCAAAGATAGCATCATACTCACCCTTTTGCAAAACCACAAAACCACAAAGTCATTCACTAACGTGTGCCACTGAATGACAATAGGAACACCTCTCACACACCCTCCACTGGTGAGAGTGACACCAGTTGGGTTAGACATGACTAAGTCATGTCCTAAATCATCTATTGGCACACCAACCCTATCCATGAATGCTTGGGCTAAAATGGGTCCTACCCAAATCAAACAAAACTACTATTGGGGTTGAATGGATAAGAAGGGTGCCTATAATAAATGTGGCATCTTGGACTGCCACTTTGCTGTGGCAGCATACATCTAGCCTTACTCTATTGGTTTCGTAGCCTGCATCTGGTCATCTATTGGGCCATTTGTTTGCCCAACATTGTCCCTCAATATCTGTGTCACATCCACCTTTGTTAAGCCTACCTGTCTCTACTATCCTCTCTAGCCCTGTTGGTCATACTAATTGTGTTGTGCTTGTGGCTGCTAGTCACCCTTAAAATGTTTCCCCTGAAGATGGGCTGGTGGTACAAGTAGGAGCAGCCACTGCGGTGGTGTAGGAAAACCTCTTTGTTGCTCCTACTGGGGTTTGTATTGATTCTGTGGCTGCTACTACTGATACTACTATTGCTCCTATGGCTGCCTAGGGCATTGTAACTACGTGATGTCCTAGCTCACCAGAGGTAAAGCTGACATGCGAAATCCACTGACAAATACTCCAGTGTCTCCCCTGATAGTGCGGCCACTTGTAATCTCTCGTCTATTGAGCCTAGGCATACCGGGGAAGCCTATGAGGCTACTAACTCTCAGCAGCACACACTGTCACCCTGTCATTGATCCATCTCCTCTGTTGTCAGTGTGACAGTGTGTATGACAACAAGTGTGCCAACACTCCTCTATCTGTATCTATACACTAAAGGGAAATCTCTGGATTTGTATTACCATAGAACAACTCTCCACCATTCTTCAGGAAGAGGTTTGCATCCCACCTCTCTCATTCGAACAACCTCTACTTTCTCATTTCCAAACTATCTTGATAATGACACTCCCATCTACTATGCAAGCAAGACATTGAATGATAATTGAATTAACTAAACTACTACTTAAAAAGGAATTACTTATTGAAGTGTATATTGTAGATAAATTCAAATCTTATCTAATGTGCACCAAAGTCATAATTCACACAAACCATTCTTCTGTACTTGTTGCAAAAGAAGGATGTCAAGGCTAGGTTTATTAGATGGGTGTTATTACTACAAGAATTTGATCTAGAAATCAGAGACAAAAAAGTTTCTTAAAATGTAGTAGCTGATCACTTGTACAGACTGATGAATGAAGAGAAGGTGATCAACTGATTACCAATCGAAAAAATTTTCCTGATGAACAATTGTTTCATGTAAGCGCATCAAAATCACGTTGGCTCGCAAATTACGTAAATTTTCTTATTAGTCCAGTCCTTCCGTTGAGTATTTCACCACAACAAAAAGAAATTTTTTGATTGAAGTCACTAATTATTAATGGGATGATCTATATCTGTTTAAAAAGTACAATGATTAGATAATTCAGAGATGTGCTATAGAAAAAGAATTACTAGACACCCTCTACTACTACCATTCATTAGATTATGGAGGACATTTTGGAAGCTGATAACTCTATAAAAGAGTTATTATTCTTAACATTTCATATTGAGTTTTTATCATATTTTGAGTGATTTTTATTTCAATTTTATTAATTTAAAAGTTTATTAGATATTAATAATGAGAGAAATTATTATGATTTTGTTGTAAAAAGTGCTAATTAATGTTGTTCAAATATTGTATAAGAATTAAAAGATGATCCGGAATTCATTCGGGGCGAAATCGGGCCAAAAAGCGTAACCTTGAAAGTATAACCCTAGTGACAGAATAATTAATTTTTCTGATATTGCTGGAGATCCTAGTGGACCCCACTTGAAATATTTGGGTGACGGAGTAGTGGTTAGGGTTGAACTAAGAGGGTGAGACACCGTGACCACAATGCACTGAAGGAGGGGTTTGCTAATGTGTCAATAAGGATGAAGAAGATTTGGATAAAGATATAAATCTTATCCTTAGCCAAATGTCGGGAGGTTTGAATTGCAACTAACTCTGAAGGATAAGGCTTGATCGTGAGTAGAGATAAGCATGCCTTGTTATTGAAGATGAGTTTTGAACGTCCTTGGTGATAAGGATGTTTGATGTTGGTGATAAGGATGTTGACGCTGCAAGTTGTTGGAGACATGCAGAGTTGAAATTTTAAACTTGCAATTAAACACAGAGAAGTTCTATATAAGGGGACGTCCTCTTGTGAAGAAAAAGAGGAGCAATACCAGACGGCAAAGTAACGGCACGAAAGACGGGAAGGAACGATCGAGAAGTTGGATCAGAAGAAGAAGAAGCTTTCACCAAAAGAGTTTTTCTTGTTTTGATTCACTTTTCTTTGTAATTAAATGATGTCGTTCATATCACATATGAATTTCTTGAGTTTAATCGCATATTTTATGGAGTAAATTCTTTTCTAGGATTTTCAATGACACCTAGTGCATGGTTTAATAAAGAATATTAATTTTTGTCTATTTGATTGTGATGTTGGATTATCTATTTTATTCTGTTCATTAATGCTATTATTAGACCTGATCACCTATTGATTGATCTAGAGATTTGATCTTATCTAGATATAGAAAAATTAAATTTGTCATTAAATAAAATAGCCTTTGTTCATCTATTTTAGGTGATTTACATGAGATAGAGATATACTCATATGTCTTGGGTAATTGTTAAAGGTAGAACTTAAAGTATCATTTTGTATACACAATTTCATAGAGACATAGGAGTTGGGTGCGAGTGATAAGTTTATGGTGAATCTAAGAGATGTCATAAATAATTAATTCCCGTGGTTAATAATCCAAATGTCCAATTCGTAGGTAGAAGTTATAGCTTTAATCATATAGAGCACTAAGTGATATTGAAAATCCGAGGTTTGTCGTTTGGAAGTTAATATCTCATTTAAATATTGCATTCTAGATTAGTTTATCTTTAATTCATAATTAAATCACTCTTTGAATTTTCTTTCATTTAAGTATAATAAATTAAATTATTTTTGATAATTGATAATTTCTATTACTAATTCCTTATGGGACGATACTTTCTTATCACCTTTATTACTTGATTTGGCATGTGCATTTGCGTTATAATTTACACATCAGAAGCCACGAAAGCCAAATGATGGCAATGAAAGTCGTGCAATCTGAGTTCTATTGGCAACACTATTTAAAGATGCTAACTCATTTGTGATGCAGTGTGATGATGTCAAAGAACTAAAACATATCTAGAAGGTAAGAGATACCCTTGCATGGAATTCTAGAACTGGAGCTCTTTGATTTATGAGGATAGATTTCATTGAACCTTTTATGCCATCCAATAACAACCTATGCATATTGGTGTAGTTGATTTTGTCTCAAAATGGGTTGGAGCATAAGTGTTCCCCACCAATGATTCCAATGTGGTCACTAGATTTTTGTAGAAAAATATTTTCACCAGTTTTGGCACTCCAAGAGTTATTATCAATGATGAAGGATCCCATTTTTGCAACAAAGATTTTGATGCCTTTCTTGCCAATTAAGGACTCAAGCACAAGATTGCACAAGTTATCATCCATAAACAAGTGCTCAAGCTAAAATCTCCAATCGAAAAATCAAGAAAAAATTGGAAAAAGTTGTGAGTCTATCAAAAAAATATTGGTCATCAAAACTATATGATGCAAAATAGGCTTACACAATAGCTTTCAAGACACCAATTAGAATGTCCCCCTATTGACTTGTGTTTGGAAATACATGGCAACTACCTTTTGAGTTAGAGCATACAGTGTATTGGGCCATTCATAAGCTAAATTTTGATGCTAAGACATGTGGATAATGAAAGATATTGAGTTGAATGAAATGGATGAGTTCAAATTAGATACATATGAAAATTCCAAATTATATAAGGAACAGACAAAGCTTGGGCATGACAAACACATCGTGGGAAGACATTTCGAGCCAAGACAGCAAGTGCTACTTTAGAACTCTAGACTCGGACTTTTTCTTGGAAAATTCAATTCTAGATGGTCTTGGCCTTTCACTGTGGTATGTGTATTTCCACATGGAGCCGTAGAAATTAAAGACAAAAGAATAAGTGCTCAATTCAAAAATAATGAACAAAAACTCAAATTCAAAAACTCAAGTGCTTTTGTTTATCAGATAAAGCGGATCCAGACCAACACCATAGGCGGCCCGAGAAAATGAACAAATAGTATGACCAACTTAGAGGCTAGAGCATAGTAAAAGGAGAAAAGTAAGGTAGCAAAGGTAAAATTTTATTACCCTTCCTCTCCACCGGAGGAAGTTGCCACCTCCCCAAATTTTTCAATCTAGAGCAATCACGTGATTCACCAGCAAAGTATGATGTTCAATCAATATCTTCTTGTTCTAATTGCTATTGAAGCACTTGATTTGAGCAAATGCATGGTAAAATAATCCTCATTTTGAAGAAATTGCATCAATCTAGGGTTGACAATATGTTGCTCAGAATCTGACCTGAGATATTGAGCGCATTTTTTATTACTATAATTGTTGTATGATCGCAATATGTATTCGCTAGATCTATGCCTGATGCTCAAGGTCATGGTGACTTTCGGTTCACTATTAGTAAATATCAAAAGTCATCTTGTGTTTCTAGGCAACTTAAAAATACATTAACAATATCAAAATCTTGAAGTTTCAGAGATTATTCATGAATACCACTCCGGATAGTAAAACTATCAAACGATAAATTTTTCTTTATCTCTAGGATAGCTTACAACCAAACTCGATTCTCCATCATTCCTCCTGCTTTTTGGCCGAGAACTCGAACCACCATCATTCCTTTGGGATGATCCACCACCACCCAACATCATGAGATACATGAGCACAAATAGCAATTTGAATGCCATCGAAATCAAACAAATTAGGTTTCGGGGGAAGACTTCAACCAATCACCAAACATAAAATCAATCAAATCACAAATCTCAGTTAACAATCAATCAATCCAAACAACTTAAGAAGACCATAGTAATCAATTTGGAATAGTTACCAAACCCGATTAACATTTAGAAAAGAAAACCACCCAAAATTGATTTCTCTAGCAGATGGATCAATTCGACTTCAACAAGTTCTGAAATCTTACAAAGCCCCAAACTTTGTTTGGAATCAATCAAGTCAAGATGATTTCTGGCAACATGCAACACTTAAATCCTCTTGGAAACTCCAATTGCACTCAAACTCAGATGAAAACAAGTTTTAGTGTCGAACTCTCTGCCACTGAAGGATTTATAAAGATGAGATGGCAGGAACCCCAAAATGGTTCTACCCAACCAGTGTTTTAAACTATCCTGTCATCTTACCAAACTTATAAAACCATTAGTCTGAATGTTTGTGACCAAATCAGATTTCGAAAGCACCGAATTGCTTTGAAATCTAGTTCGGATTGTATTTTATTGTTCCATCAAAATGGATAATCGATGATGGTGAAAGCCCTTCCCCATGATAAAACATCAATTAAATCATATAATAACGAATAAATCAATCTAAACTAATCTATTTATCAATCCAAATCCAATTTTATTTAATTCCCCGTAATTTCAAAGCATTAAATAAATTAAAATTTACTCATAGGATATGTGTGTACTCACAAGAACATATCCTTTCATAATCCATCTCATCTTGTCATCCACTAATAATCGTCCTTTACACTTTGCCTTAATATATCCTTTTTTGTCACAATAATTGGACACAACCTCTTTCGGATTAAGGTTTGGATGTATAATCCTCCTTGATTTAGAGTTTTCATGTTTCGGCTTTGTTGACTTCATTTTAGCATAATGTATTTCAATTTAACTCATTGTTTGTTTGGGTATCTTGCACAACCACTAGAAGTAAAGCTTTAACAAAAGTATTTAACTTAATAAACATATCTCCACATTTTTCTTCTTCTAGGCCAAGTTTGCATAGTGGACTTTATTGTTTATGAAGCATGCGGGATAATGTAAAACTCACGACCAGCGTCAGTGCTTTATAATCGGAAAAAGTCAGTTTGAATGTTATTTTTAGTCAAGTTAGTTTCAGAACACGCATGTTGAGTTAAGGTCAATTGTGTGCTATGAGCCATGGAGGTCATGTGTACCCAACTATATAATAATAATGTTAGTGATTCGGCAGCAGAATGAGTTATCAGAGTACATGAGTGTACACCCATTTTTTATTTATTTATAGTAGACAGTAGAATTAGAATTAGGTTGTCTATCTGGTTAGGACACATTATTTATTATTTTTGGATAATTAGTAGGCTTACTTAGAATAGGCTCTTTGAGTTAGGATTCGATTATTATATTTTTATGGTATTTTATTATATTTATTTTGTACTTTTTAAAATTTAGTTATTATTAATAACTCTAGTCAGGAACAAGTCAAACTTTATTTATAGAACTACCCCTTGTGTGTTTTTTTCCCCAAACCCTGAAACCCATTTCCCTATTTTCTTCCCCGATGCCTCTCCAACACCACCGCTCCAACGCCGCCAGCCTCCCTCCATCAGCAACCTTGCCTTCGGCCAGCACCTCCTTTGCTCTAGCCTCTTCCTTCTCTTTTCCCCTTCTTCCTCCCACTTTCCTTTGCCCAACACCGACTACCGCCCTTCTTTTCTTGCACCGTCACAGCCAATCACTGCCGCTGCCGGTCCAACCCTCCGCAACAACCCTTCCTCATTCCTTACCCCCTCTTTCGCCATTACCTTTCCTCTACCGGTCGCACTTTTTCTTTCACCATAATTTTGGCCGTTGGCCGCACCATTGGTGGTTACCAATTCCAGTCAATCACCTAGACAAGATCATTTATCCCACCTAGCCCTAACCTTAGCTCCCTCACTAGAATCCTCTTAGCTGATTTCCAGCCACAGCTGCCACCCTTGGCACCATCAACCGACTCGGCTGCCACCACCATCGTCGCCAATTCAAGTCCTAATCATTGTGAGACGCTTACCGCTTCTCAAATTTTAGCTTTTAATTTATTTGGATTATTAAGCATATTATTCATAATTTTTACAAATTATTCATATTTTGTGAATATTTTCATTTTGAAATTTAGTGATAATTATCTGTTAATTAATAATTTAAGTTATGCACTTTAGAATTGATAATGATTAATGATACTTTGAATTATTTGATTAAGAATTAAATATGTTATGGATAATGTGAAATTGTAACATTAGGTATTAGGGTTATAATTGTGTAGGATAATTAATTATTTAATTAAAAAGTTAAGTCAAAATGAGAATTGACATGAGACAACAATAACTTTAGAAATGATAATGTAGTCACATAATTAAAAGTAATGATAAGAAGATTTTAAATTGTTAATTGTTAATTTAAATCATTTGTTTATTGTTTGATATTGATGTTAGTGTTTGTAGAATTATAATTATGTAAGAACTAGGAGTAAGGATTTATTTGTGATGTGTAGGTATAAAATACAAGCTCATCGCCCAGGAGCAAGACCCCGCTTGAAGCTTCTATCTGGTCTGTTTAGTACTCGCCCATTATTTATCACTTCTTCTATTGTGATTTATTTTACTCATTGCAACACGGGTTAAGTGATGTTTTATTTGATCCCACTTAACTTGGGCCATCTAGGTGAATAATTTTTTGGATTAGTAACGACAAGGATGAGATCCCTAGAGTTTGATTTGAAAAATAAGATCCACCACAAGTTTCCTTCCGGCCTATGATATTAAATACTTTCCCAAGCCTATATATAATTTTATAGAGTTTTCTATCTGACGAAAGATGGTGAAACTGATTCGCATATGCCATGAGCGGGTGCACACACAACCTGGCGCAATATGTTTAGATTGTTGTGTTTTGATTATGATGTATTATGAAGTGACATATTTTATTGTATTGAAATGGCTTAAAATTGTTGAAAATGTTGTGACAAATGTGATAGAAGAGATAAGCAAAATGGGTTAAGACCCAATTTACTAATATGACAATTGTGTACGATAAGATTAACTGACGGGTCAAGACCTAGTTGATGTAAAAGATTTTGTTGATATCACTTTAGTATGGTATGAAATGAATAATTTGGATAGCGTGATATATATTTATATATTGTTATTTTGACAGGTTGACCCCTTATTGCACTTTTAGAGGACATTATGTTAGTTTTTTTTAAAAGTTCATGAATTTTAGCGTGATTGTTTTTTAGTGTGAATGGTGTGTCATGTCATTCATATAGTATCCTGTTAGTATTCCTTGCATCTCATGCATGCATAATAATATTTATCTTCCATCTAAATATTTTGAGAATAGTTCCATTTGGGTTAGGATCGGGTTGACCGACTTAATCGGGTGACTCATAACATTCCGGCTCGGTTCTCCAGTGAGCCAGATTTAAGGTATTAAAATTTTGTATCAAAGCCACTCTCGGTTGATTAAGTTGGAAGATATAACTACAGGTGATGTCTGTGCAAAGACTACTCCAAGTGAAGCTGACAGGTATGTTTCTTATTTATTGTCTTTGTTTGCAAGTTTTCCACCAATTAGTGACATGACAGTAGGCAGCAAGATTTAATCAGAAATAGGTGAAGCACAGATGAGAGCATAGGTAGATGACTTGGATAGAGCACCTCAAGGAGATAGCAATGGTTGAGGATAAGTAGGAAGGAAGACATGCCAATGCAATGAGTTACACAAGCACTAGACCACATGTTAGCAAATGAATAGACACGTAGTGTACCTCATTCAGGATTGGGCCACTAAGAGAGAGATCATGATTAGGTTTTTGCCTCGAACCATAGGATTTAGCTTTGACCACCATTTTAACCAGATAATAGGATGAATAGAAAATGATTAGTATATAGAGAGCTCCCGTTAGCAGTTAGTGGTACTATAGATAGTTACCAAAGCCGTAGTATATAGTAGATCCTTAGTCGTTGTCCTAGTTCCCTTACACAATAGAGTGTGGTATTTGACTTCGGATTGAGTCAGCTAGGATTAGGAGAGCAACCCAGTTTGCCATACCAGGACATTAGAGAGTGTGACCTAGTTTAGATAGGAGTCCTATTAGGCATTCATACCTAGGACCATTCTCCACCAGATAGTAGTAGGATCTATAGGATACCTTAGTTCAGTAGTGGGGCATGAAGCAGAGTGTCTGAGAGTACACGTAGCAACCTTTCACATAGATGACAATCAATGAGATGTAGGTTGGTGTCTGTAGCATACTTGCACCCAATATAGTTCTTCCAAACGTAGGTCAGACTAGTACCCAGTAGTGCCCTAGAATTCATGATAGCTTACCCAGTAGGTCTTAGGGGTAGAACCTGCTAAGACAACTTAGGATCAGAAATGCCCAGCATATGCATCATCACCAGCATAACTTACCACCTTGGCGTAGTAGGACCCTGTAAGGACGTACATAGCCACGAATGCTAACGCATCAAAGGATACAACATCCAACGACAAGGACACGAGTACCCAGTTGCCAGATTCAATTCATAAAATAGTTCACGAGGTTGAAACCTCCTTGATCTAAAATTTTGAAGACGAAATTTTTATAAGGAGGCAAGGCTGAAAAACTAGTGACCCGAATCAGGGTTTCATATTCAGAACCGGTTGGTTCGACTATTATTTTCTGTCAAGTTAGTTTCAGGGCACACGTACTGAGCCTAAGCCAGCTGTATGCTATAAGCCATGAGGGTCATGTATACCTAAGTATATAATGATAACATCAGTAAGGCAGCAATAAAATGAGTTATAAGAGTATATGAGAGTACACCCAATTCTTTTCTTTTATTTATAGTCGACCGTATAATTAGAATTAGGCCATTTATTGAGTTAAGATGCATTATTTATTATTTTTGTGTGGGTTAGTACGCTTAGAGCATGTCATTCAAGTAAGGATTCAATTTTTTTATTTTATGGTTTTTTATTATATTATATTTTCTATATTTTTAAAATTTTTTATTATTATTGACTCGAGTCAAGAACGAGTCAAGTTTTATTTACAAAACTAACCCCATGTGCTTTTTTCCCCAAACCACGACACCCTTTTACCTTGTTTTCTTCCCCGATGCTAGGGTTGCTAATTGAGCGAGCCAGCTCGTAAGCATTTGGCATTCGGCTAGGCTCGGCTCGACTCGACTCGAAACTTCACATTTAAATACTTGAGCTCAAACTTGTATCCTACGAGTCGAGTTTGAGCAAGGTAGTGTTCAACTCAACTTGACTCGGTTATAACTCAAACTTGACTCAAAATTGATTCGTAGCTCAACTCGAATTAGACTTGATAATATAAAATAATAATATACATAATATCACTTGAGGTTTATAAATGACCCCTTCGTTATAGAGAGAATAATTTTAATAATGATAACAAGATGACTTTTCTTGGTCCAACACTTGCTTTGCACTTTGCGATGTTTCAAGATGTAGTTCAAAGTTTAAAACCAAAAAAAATGTAGGCTTAAATCTATATTATTTTATTTTAAACAAATAACAACCTCAGCATCAGTGCAGGGATAGCTCAGTTGGGATACCTCAATTGGGAAAGCATCATACTGATGATCTGAAGGTCGTGTATTCGATCCATGCTCACCACATTATTCAATATCCTTTTTTGTTGGATACATGTACAAGAACAACTTAAATAGTAATTGGTATTTGGGTGTGGGCCCAGATAGCCCTTCTGCAACCCCTATGCCTTCCATTATTAATAATTTCCTCCACCTTAAGAAAAAGGGAAAAAGTAAATCATAATTAGGATTGCTAATTGAGCAAGCCAGCTCGTGAGCTACTTTTGACTTTATAATTGAGCTGGTTTCAACCTCAAAATTAAATAGTTTAAGTTTATTCGACCTCGAGTCAGGTTCTAACAACATAAAAAATGTTCGAGTCAATTTCGAGCATATATGTTCAAAACTCATTTGATCTCAAGTCAAGTTCAAATAAACTTCGAGCTATTTGAGTTGAGTTCAAGCACAAGTCGAGCTCGGCTCGCTCGCTCGTTAAAGAGCCCTACCTCATACCTCTACACCATCACTACCCCATCGCGACCAGCAACACCGCCACCGGCTTCCCTCCACGAGCAACCTAGCCACCAGCAAGTGCTGCTGTCACCCCAGGCACCTCCTTCCCTTTATCCCTTCTTCCTCCTACTTTCCTCTGCCCAACGCCGATCACCACCCCTGTTTTATTGCATCGACACAACTGGTTGTCACTGCCAATCACTGCCGTCCGTCCATACCAACTCGCCGATGCTCCTTCCATCCTTTTCCCTCTTTCCCCTTTCCCTCTTCTCACCAGTCACCCTTTTTATTTCCCCCAGATTTTGGCAGTCGACAGCACCATCGTCGATGACCAATTCTAGCCAATTCTGGACAGACTTCCCTGCCAAATCATTTATCCCACCTAGCCCTAACATTAGCTCCCTCCCTAGCCTCCTCCATGTCAATTTCCAGCCACCACCACCCTCGGCACCATCCGCCACCATCATCGTCATCGCCGATTCAAGTCCGAATCATTGTGAGACGCTTATCACTTCTTAAAGTTTAGCTTTTGATTTATTTGGATTATTATGGATATTATTCATAATTTTTACAAATTATTCATATTTTTGTGAATATGTTCGTTATGAAATTTAGTGATAATTATCCATTGATTAATAAATTACATTATGAAATTTAGAATTGATAATGATTAACGATACTTCGAATTATTTGATTAAGAAATTAAATATGTTATGGATAATATAAAAATTCTGAAGTTCGGTATTAGGATTATAATTGTGTGGGTTAATTAATTATTCGATTAGAAAGTTAAGTCAAAATGAGATTTGACATGAGATGACATAAGTTTAGAAGTGGTGATGTAGTAATATAGTTAAAAGTAATGACAAGAAAATTTTAAATTATTAATTGTTAATTTAAATCATTTGTTTAATGTTTGATATTGATGTTAGTGTTTATAGTAATTATAATGATGAAATGAGTCACATGCATTCATTACATTTATGCATCATATAGTTAGAATTGAGAGTTGGCATTTAGGTATGATGTGTAGGTACGGAGTAGGAGCTTACCGCCTATGCGCGAGACCCTGCTTGGAGCTTCTATCAAATCTATTTATGACTCGCACCTTATTTATCACTTCTTCTATTGTGATTTATTTTACTGATTACAGAACGGGTTAAGTGGTGTTTTATTAGAACTCACTTAACTTGGGTCATAGTCGAATAGTTTTTCGGATTAATAATCTTGGAGGATGAGAACCCTTGACTCTACTTTCTAAAACAAGATTCATCACAACTTGCCTCGGGGCTCATAATAATAATTCTTTTTTAGGCTTATATAAAATTTTATCGAGTTTTTAGTGAGACGAGAGATGGTTAAACCAACACACATGTACTTCAAAAACCCCGAAAAAAATAATTAGGTTATTTTATTTAGGGTTTTGTAAATCTTAGAAACGAACTATAAATAATATTTAATTAAATTAATTCTTAAAAATCAATATCATAAACTATCAATTATAACCTTTAGAGTATTAGTACAATAGTATTTATAGAAAAATTTAAATAAGTTTTATTTATTAAATTTTTGGGATTGGAAACGGTAAGTGCAATTTAACACACATTCACTTTAACTATATAGTCAATTTTTTGATCTTTTGTTATTAGACAAATAGTTGGTGTTTGATATATTTATGTGAGATTACGTTCTTCCTATAAAATTTAATGTAGTGACTTCTTGATTTCTACATTTATTCTTATATATAAAGGATAATTCTGTTGATGCTAAATGAAACATCCTCTGGATAGTTTGTATACATATTTAGCTTACAAAAGGAAGGCTTTAGAGTAGTTTCATTCATATTAGAATCATGTTGTAAGCCTCAATAAAATTCCAGGTCCGTATAATTACTTGAAATGTTATATATTCCTATTTGGGAGTCTTGGTTGGCTTGAGCCCACATTCGATCACCATGGGCCAAGCGGAACCGGGGTTGCAAAATTGACTCAGTCCTACACGAGGTAGCACTCACCCTTAAAATTATATATTCTTATTTGGGAGTCTTGATTGGCCTGAGGCCATGTCCGACCACCATTTGCTGAGTTCAATCGGGGTCAAAGAATTTACTTAGTCAGACATAAGGCAGCACCCTTAAAATTCCCGAAAGATTAAATACCTACCCTCATGCTGAAAGGGGTGATAGGGCATAGTGGCGCATGATGTCTTATTATGCACTTGTAATATTGAGAGGGTGAGTCAATGGCAAACATCAGTAAGTACAGGTCGAGGGCTACGTAGCGTGTGTGCACATACATGGGATTATAGCTGGATGGGTGACCATCCTCCCAGTATAATAAGAGCTTAGCATAGGCTCATAATCACTAAAAGACTCAAATTCAGATGTTGTGGAATATATTAACTTGTTTCTTGTAATTATATGATTTAGTGTTTTTAACACTAACGTGGATTTGCCTCCATAAGTGTGAGCATTATAGAAGGATGGGTAAAGTCGGGACAACTGGAGGACTGTGTTATTAGATTATTATTATTATTTATATGTTGTACTTCTAGATTGTTTGCATGGCAGTGGGATTTTGGTTTGGATCATGGGGCTTAGATTATTTCAAGCATTTGTTATATTAAATTTTATATCATAGGTTTATTTAAAATATTGATAATTAATAAAAAATTAATTTATGAGATGTTTAGTTTCATATAATAACACTTGGCTCATGGCTCGGAATGGGCGGGTCGTTACAAGTGGTATCAGAGCTGTATTTCCCACGAAACCAGGCCAATCAAGCATTAGCTTGTTGAAAGTCTAAGAGTCTACTGTCCCAAGGGTAAATTTTATTTTTTATAAGAATTAATCATTATTTTATAAAATTAATTTTCATTGTTTTAAATGGTAAGTAATTATGGGTGTGCCACTTATATGTCATGCTAGGTGCACATGACACTTAAACCAATGAGCGTATATGGAAAGTCTTTACAATCAGAGGTGTTATGTAGGTAGTATGGGTGGTATTGGACACCTATACGATATGCATTATAGTGCCAAGGGACAGTGTGCCCCACTTTAACTATGCGTATGAGTGGCAATGCTTAAATTAAGAAAAAATTGTAAATCTTGATTTTTTCAAAATGAATATTTTTAAGAAAATGTGAAGATATTTAAATAACATCTATAGAGCTAGATACAAGTATACCAACCCATAAGGGAAAAATTCCTAAGCTAGGATAAAAAGAAGTTAAATGAATGAGTTATTTTCTCTTTATGATCATATTATATTTTCGAAGACAAAAATTTCCAAACAAGAGACATTGTAAAACCCCAAAAAATAATTAGTTTATTTTATTTAGGTTTTTGTAAATCTTAGAACTAACCATAAATAATATTTAATTAAATTAATTTTTAAGAATAAATGTCATAAATTATCGATTATAATCTTTAGAGTACTAGTAGATGGTATTTCTGGATAATTTTAAATAAATTTTACTTATTCAATTTTTGGGATTGGGAATCGTGAGTCCAATTTAACACTCATTCGCTTTAACTAAATAGTCAATTTTTTGATCTTTTCATTATCACACAAATAATTGGTGTTTAATATATTTATGTGTTATTACATTCTTTTCTATAAAAATTTAATGCAGTGACTCCTTGATTTCTACACTTATTCTTATATATAAAGGATAATTCTGTTGATGTTAAATGAAACATCCTCTGGATAGTTTGTGAGCACATTTGGCTTACAAAAGGAAGGCTTTAGAGCAGTTTCATTCATATTAGAATCATGTTGTAGGCCTCAACAAAATTCCAGGTCTGTATAATTACTTGAAATGTTATATATTCTTATTTGGGAGTCTTTGTTGGCTTGAGCCCACATTCGATCACCATGGGCCAAGCGGAACCGGGGTTGAAGAATTTGCTGAGTTTGACACGGGGTAGCACCCACCCTTTAAATTATATATTCCTATTTGGGAGTCTTGGTCGGCCTGAGGCTAGGTTCGACCACCATGCGCCGTGTGCAACCAGGCTCAAAGAATTTACTCAGTCCAACACAAGGCAGCACCCTTAAAATTCTTGAAAGATTAAATATCTACCCTCATGTCGTGAGGGGTGACAGGGCACAGTGGTGCAAGACTACTCATTATGCACTTGTGATACCGAGAGGGTGAGTCTTTGGCAAACATCGGTAACTACAGGCCGAGGGCCACGTAAGGTGTGTGCACTTACATGGGATTGTAGTTGGATGGGCGCCACCCTCCCAGCATAGTAAGAGCTCAACATAGGCTCATAATCACTAAAAGACTCAAATTCAGATATTGTGGAATATATTAACTTGCTTCTTTAATTATATGACTTAATGTTTTTATCACTAGTGTGGATTTGCCTTCATAGGTGTGAGCATTATGGAAGGATGAGTAAAGTTGGTACAACCAGAGGACTCTACTATTAGACAATTATTATTATTATTATTGTTATTTATCTATTATACTTTCAGATTGTTTGCATGGCAGTAGGATTTCAGTTCGGTTCATGGGGCTTAGATTATTCTGAGCTTTTGTTATATTAAACTTATGTCATAGGTTTATTTAAAATATTGATAATTAATAAAAAAATTAATTTATGAGACACTTAGTTTCATATAGTAACACTTGGTTCATGGCTTGGAATGGGCGGGTCATTACACGTACCATGGTAGGTGCACGTGTCTGTCACAACGAGCTAATTTAGTGAGAGGGTTGTTCCATTCCCAAGGAATTTTGATAACTTTGTCCGTTTTGAGTTCCTCACACCCAGATAAGCGTGGAGGTTCATAGATGCTACTATGCAGTGTATGTTTAGATCTGTGGTTCAAAGGATACTGAATGCGATTGCTTGAGAGTACTCAACCATCATGCTCAGTGTCGAAGACATATCGATGATAGGAGAGGGCTTAGAATATACAGGTAGTCTCAAGGGACAGAAAAGAAACATGACAAAAGTTCTAAAATAGGCATCAACATACCAGTCTGCTCTATATGCTATTGGGGTCCGCAGCCCAATGACTTCTTATTAGATGTCTTTCAGAGTGTTCAGTAAAAGATATAAAATTGTTTTCTTCAAAGTGAGAGTTAGCACTCATTTGTCAACTTGCTATAGTTATTTTTGGACCTGTAACACTCATTACTAACATATTTTATATATATATGTAGGTAAGGAGTAGGGGTCTGATATTCCAGTCTGGACTGAGGAGTAGTGACTGTTATGTGCACACACAATCTGGCATGATATGTTTAGATTGTTATATTTTGGTTATGATGCATTATGATGTGACATATTTTATTGTATTGAAATGACTTAAAATTGTTGAAAATGTTGTGAGAAATGTGATAGATGAGATAAGCAAAATAGGTCAAGACCCAATTTATAAATACGAATTTATGAATATAACAACCATGTACGATAAGATAAATAGATGGGTCAAGATCCAGTTGATGTAAAAGATGTTGTTATATCACTTTAGTATGTTATGAAATGAATAATTTGGATGGTGTGAAATATATTTATATATTGTTGTTTTGACAGGTTGACCCCTTATTTCACTTTTACGGGACACACTATTCATTTTATTTTAAAATTTTTTCGATTTTATTGTGATTGTTTTTTAGTGTGAATGTTGTGTCATGTCATTCCAAGTAGTATCCTATTAGGGTTCCTTGCATCTCATTTTTGCATAACGATATTTATCTTCCATCTTAAGACGTCGAGAGTAGATCCATTCGGGTTAGGTCCTGGTTGACCGACTTAATCGGGTGACCGTAACATTCTTGTTGGATTTGTGAGTGAGCCGGATTTGGAGTGTTAAAGGTATCTTTTGAGATCCGCCAAGGAATTTTTGCACCTCATTATCCCTTTCTTCAACATGTTGTGTGAGCACCTCGTTTGTAATGATTAGCTCCTAATGCTCTTGCTCAATCCTTGCAAATCTAGTTTTCAATTCTTTATTTTTGAAGACAAGGATTGGATCATTATCTTCAAGTCCTTGATGACCTAATCAACAATGATGAAGTTTTGATACATTTCTTCAAATCTTCCTTAAATTTTTTCATCAATCTCTTCCTCTTCGTTATTTTCTACAAAACAAAATTCTCATCAATCTCTTCCTCTTCGTTATTTTCTACAAAACAAAATTCCTCTACGAATTCTTCTAACTCATTTTCATTGTCACTTTCTAACGTGGCTTGTAGTACTTTCTTTCTTTTTCTTTTTCTTTTCCTCTTTCTTTTTCCTTTTCTTTTCCTCACTCCTTTTGTGAAAGACCTTTTTATTTACAAACTTCATAAAGTTTCTAGAATATAAAGCTTGATCAAGCTCTTTCATATTGTCCATCAATAGATGTAAAGCAAGATCCTTCTTCTTTTTCTTTATGATCCATTTCCAATGTGTGTTTATGAGGAATAAGAGATCCTAGCAGCTCCTTAGTACTGATGGTCTTTAGATTCTTAGCTTCTTTAATAGTCGTCACCTTCAGTCTCCACTCAATAGGTAGTGATGCAAACAACTTCATATTAATCTCATCCGAAGCTAAATTCTTACCAAGGTTTTGCATAGCCACCACAGTATCATTGAATCGGTTGTAAGTGACATTGATACTCTCATCATTTTCCAATTTAAAAACTTCATATTGTGATGTGAGTAGGCTTATCTTGGAATCTTTTACTTGTGATGTGCCTTCGTGTGTCACTTGAGGAAATTTCCAAATCTCTTGAGCCGAAGTCTATAGAAATACCCAAGTGTATTCTGTCTCACATAGTAAATAAAATAATTCATTCATAGCTTTGACATTTAAGAAATATACTTTCTTTGTCTTTTCATCCCATGATCCTCTTTCAGATTTAGGACAAATATGCCTGCCAAGCTCAACCTGCCATATATCAAAATCACAAGAAGTTAAAAAATTCTCATCCTAATATTCCATTAAGTACAATTGGGACAATCAATGAAAGGTGGTCTTGTGGTTGATTGTCATTCCAAATCTTTTATCTTTCTCTCCATGGCCAGTGGGTGCTTTTAGTTATCCAAAAATCAGCAACCTAAACCGAGCGCTCTCATGGCAATTGAAAAGATAGTTTTACTACACAACAGAATATCTAAAACACTTAATAAAAATTTAGTATTGAAATCAAAGATCTTGTCTTATGGAGATATTAAATAAATATAAGTGACTATATATAAATAATCACAACAAGTGTTGATGATTAAGTTCAATCGAAGAAGTTACAACAATTAGTATATGAGCCGAAATCAATTAAAATATAAAATAGTAAGGAAAAGAAGTCAAACACAAAGAATTTTAAAGAGTTTTTCAACTTGTACATCCTCTCTTTTACACCACAGTATCATATGGTTGGGTATTCTATACTTCTTTATGATTAAACTGAATGAATGTTACGTTTTAAGTGTACAACCACTTATCCCTTACCAAGCAAGACTCAAATGCTTCCCAAGCCACTTGTCTTTCACCACACTCAAATCCAAGCCAGCTTTAGAAGGCACACATGTCCTTCACATCTTGACCTCTAAACTTCACAAGCTAACAATGCACTTACAATCACAACCACTTACAATATTGCACACTCGGAGTGTACAATAGCCCCTAGTGCAAGCACTCACTACAAGATCAAACCCGATTTTATTTATAACAATTTCTCACAAAATCAACAAGATCTTTACAACACAAGAGATTTATATATAATACAAAGTATTCTCATAAATCTTAAGAAACCCTAATGTTGATAGAATGAAGCTTACCCAAAACTTATGCCCAATATAGTCAAGAGATTTATATATAATACAAAGTATTCTCATAAATCTTAAGAAAACCCTAATGTTGATAGAATGAAGCTTACCCAAAACTTATGCCCAATATAGTTCTTCAACTTTATTCTAAAATGTACTCCCACTTTTAGAACTCTTTAACACTTTGAATAATCGTATATGGGTAGCTCTACCATATTGATAATAAGCTCTTTATATCACTACATAAGTTCATAGTTCAAACCACTTGAACATTAATGTGAGTAGGCTCCATGCCAAATTTCGACAATAATTTCCCTCTCAAGCTTGAAATCTAAATCTAGACGTTTAAAGCTTTACGCACCACTTTGACTATTCGGTCTTCAAGAAATCATCAAAGCTACTACGAAAGTCCAAGCCCAAGACACTTTGATTGAGATCAATTCTATGTCCATAAAATGTTCACCGTAACATGTCCAATTACAATATGAAATGTTACAACATTTCAAATTAAACATATTACAATCAGACTATGAATGAACTTGCTCTGTTTTAACCAAACGTTGTCATAAACAATTCATTATGTAAACCACATGATCTATATTTCGTCATCAAAATTTGAAATGGCCTTGTCCGGTACTTAACATCTAGTACTTTAGATTTACCATCGACATGCAAAGAAGAAGAGCGACCCCTTGAAAAACAAGGCACTTCTCATTGCTAGAATTTAAAATTATGCACATAGAAGTCGAATTGTAGGATGGGACAAGGGGGTTACTCTTAATACTTTAAGATCTACATGAGATCTCAACATTCATTTGCAAAAGTGACACATGAAATGAAAGCAAAATGGGCCAAAGGAAAGGAGGAATTTCTATGCCAAATGAAAGATAAAGATAATCTGTGAGACGCAATTGAGAAATGAATGGAGAATCAATCTTGGAATAAAGTCTTATGAATTTGGCAGGTTACCGTCCTTATTTGAACTCTTGGGCTCTTATGCTCCCGAAACTGATAAATATAAATTTTAATATTTATATATCTTCTTTTATACAAATGTATGTATACTAAATTATATTTCAATGATTTTTTGCAAAAATTCTATCCCAAGAATTTTAGAATTCAGAAATGGATCATGAATGATAAAATTTTTTCCCATTTTCTATACATTCACACAGATTTTTAGCTTTCTTTAAGTATCTCCAATTTGTTTTCATTAGTATAGTAATTTGATATTCGTAAACAAATTTTGAGACTTTATTATGTTATGCGAATCATTATATTATTTGTGGACGACGAATGTCAAATATTATTTTTTCATATTTGTCATTTTATATTTTAAATTTACTATTGAACATATCAAAATTATTTTATTTACACCCACAATGTTATAATGTGGAGATTTTAAATTCAAAAAACTTTTACATTCACCCACAATTTTATAATGTGGACAAATATATTATTTTCTCCACATTTCTTTCCACGTTTTTTAATCTATGTATTTCCAAAATTATTGAGACGACGCATGAGAACCTCCACGATGTTATAATGTGGAGAGAAATATATTATAATGTGGAAAGAGATTATTTTCTCGTCATTGAAATATTAAGTGGGATTTTATTGATTCCTATACCCACATTGAGAGCATTACCTGTGGATTCGCACTTATGCCCACGCTACAAAAGTCCACATTATGTTCTCCACATTTTGAACGTGGATAAAAGCTATGTCGACATTATTAGCACTTTTGTCAACATTGACTCATATGCCCACATTGAGAACATTACCGGTGGATTTACACTTAAGCTTACGCTTACATTAGTCCACATTATGTTCTCCACATTTTGAATGTGGATAAAAGCTATGTCGACATTATTAGCACTCTTGTCAACGTTTTTCATATTGTGGGCTAAAATGAAATTTTTTGTAGTGCTAATAAGAAAGTTGTTTGTGTATCACCGAAATTTTCCTCACTTCCCACCATAATTTTGATTGGCCCAAAAAATTAACATATAAGCATGTTCCAAGTGGCTAATTTAATGAGTCAATCAAACTCGAGGCTGAAAAATAGAGGAAAATTTTTTATGATGCACTTTACTCGTATATGTAGAATATGATTAACAGCGTCTCCAAATAGAAGGCTCACCCATGGAGTAAAAATGCAGAAAAGTAAGAACAAATGCAACGGGGAAGTCAAGACCAAAAGAAGAGACGTCCAGGAAGGTGGCATCGACATCACCATTCTCGAAGAGTTTCATGCTATGTAGAATATGATTAACAGCGTGTCCAAATAGAAGGCTCACCCATGGAGTAAAAATGCAGAGAAGTAAGAACAAATGAACGGGGAAGTCAAGACTAAAGGTGAGACGTCCAAGGAAGGTGGCATCGACATCACCATTCTCGAAGAGTCTCATGCTACGCTGGTTATTGTACGCAGTCCCACAGGTTGTCAATTTACGTGATAGATATGGTGAAATAATGCTCCAACTGCCTAGCCATCTTTGGATGAGTTAGTTGATCTTCTTTGTCTTGCAAATTATCATAGCTTAGGCAAGTAAAGGCGTTGTTGAGGTAGTTGAACTATATGTAAATTTGATGTAAGTACTATCCTTGAAATTAGAAGCGTTTGGCAACTTTGGAAAAATAACCTTCCAATGATTTATTAAGGGATTTGTAATCAGCTCTCCGTTACATTTCTATCATTTATTTTTGCTTCTTTGTGGAAAAAGTATAATCAATGTAAAGTAAGAGCTCATGTTTAAGGTTTAAACAATTTCAGATATATAGACACACTAATCTGCATTTTTCTCCTTTCTATGCTAACTGTTGCTCTTATTAAAAAATTAATAAAAAAACCTCTACTCTTATAAAAAACATTAATTTGTCCTTTCTCATGTTTATTTTTTTAATCAAGTTTATATATTTATGATTTTATATAACCACACTAATCAAGGTTTCCTTTCTTACATGTTATCGATCTAACAGCTACTCTTATAGAACATTACATGCCCATTCTGTATTATATTCTAACTGCTCATTTTTCACAATTAAAGATTCCGGTCCCAATACCTTAGACTCCATTATAGGTCTTATTATTTATGTTGATTGTTACGTTAATTAATAAATTAGCGAGAGAACCTTTTGGAAAATTTATTTATATTGAACTCATAATTTTTTTGGGAGCTCAATCGGGCTAGCTAGTAATATATTGAGTTTTGATCTAATAAAATGAGAGTCAAAAGTTCTTCGTCCAATGAAAGGAGATTCAACCAATCAAATATATAAAAAAATCATTATAGTATTTTTTCTCATTTAATCTACATTTAAATTCAGTGTCTATATTTATGATATCATATCATTATATATAGTCTGTTTGATTATTCAGCCAGGGTCTAATTGTAAAAGTCAATATTTTACTCACGCCATGGTAGTTGTGCCCCTGAACATGTCCCGGTTACAAACAAAAAGTATTATACTTATCAATATCTCAATTTTCATAAAATATCCCATTTATAAGTTAAACCTAAAATATCTCGCGCATGTACAGAAGCGCAACTACTACGGCGCCACGACAAAAAAATTCCCTCTTAATTAAATCTGTCTCTATAAAATTAAAATATATCCATAATAATAATATATATATATATATATATACACTGCATATTTTGCCTATTATTTATAAGGTCCCGCGTAAAGTTGCATGTTTCAAGTGCACGTGATTTTGGGTGGAAAGGTCACGTGGGACCCATACATGGGGTGACCAAGCACAGGCCTCACACCACACCACGTCCGCATCTGTGACCGTGTATCAAATATGGAACATCCGCATGGACTACGGACACTCTTACAGGGACTAAAATAGTATCCCGAAAATATGCACATTTGCGTACACATCATAAGTGTCACCAAGTCTCCGTGGACGTGCCCGCAATACGTCTAACTCAAAATGAAAATATTTTCATTCGTTTTACGTAGATTGAAGGATTTTCATTTTATATAATGTGATTGCCTAAGTAATTATAAATGTTTCTGACTTTTATTATGAACCTTAAGTGTGTAACAAGAAAATAGAGGATATTTTCAACTCAATTTATATGTTTTTTAAATATGAAAATATTTAAAAATATTTTGTATAATTAAGAAGGTGTTGTTAATTTCCTACTTAGTGTTAGAAATTTATACTACTTGTGTTAGAAATTTTAAGTGCGTAATGAAAGAGAATGGATGTGTCTTTGGCTTATCATAAAAAAATTCAAAATATTGTTGATTTAATACTTGTGTTAGATTATTTATTATAAATTTTAGGTGTATATAGTAAGAAATAGAGGATATTTTTAACTCAAGATTTATGATATATTTTTAAATATAAAATTATCGTATAATTAAGAATATGTAGTTGATTTACTGCTTGTGTTAGACATTTCAAATGTGTAGCGAAAGAGAAGGAATGTGTCATTGGCTTATAATAGAAAAAATCGAAATTATATAAATTACATTCATTTAAAATAAATTGTTTAAAATTTTATTTTATTAAAATACATCATTTTGTATTAAATTTTAAGTTTAAAAATTTTAACTTATGTTAATTTTATATTTTATATTAGTTTATATGATGCCCATAATTGTGTCCGCGTCCTAAAAAAATTTTGGGGATAGACACCAATTTCTCTGCAACGAACAAGGACAGTGTTTGCAATGGCCAAGGACGATGTCCACCATAATTTTATGTGCGCAGATGCTAACGGACGCGGCAAAAGTATGTTTGTGCCCGTGGACACTCCTTCGCCATATATGTCTGCCCAAAATTATTATTAAATTCAATCATTCGTATGTTAAAAATAAATTAACTTCCCATGCATGCCGTAATAATTGAATACATACAACACGTACCAAAATTGGTACTCTGTAATATAAATCAACCTCTGCATCAAATTCACTCAAAAAATCCTCAACCATTGCAGGACATGGCCCGTACGCTTAAAGGTTGTATTATAATGCCCAATTATAATTGGGCATTAATTTTATGGAAATTTGAGGAGAAAGCAGACATTTTTGTTTTAATGGAATAAAAAATCCCAATAAAATGAGAAATTGGGAAAAAGCAGGCCAGTAACCAGACTATAAAGCCGCTAATGGGAAAGAACACCTCATAGCATAGTCTTTCTTCTTCTTTTCTTCTCAAAAAGACTTTCCTAGCCAACTCACTCATCTTTTTCAAGTCAAATTCATGAATGAGTATCTAGTGAAAAATATTTGATCAATTCTCCTAGCATATTATTTTTCCTTTTAATCAGCTATCAATATTTTAGAACATTATAGATTTATCAATTTCGAGTATAATTTATTGAATTGAAAAGATAGTATATGTGATCTCGGATTGTACATGGAAACTATGCCTTATAGGAGTGCTTAACCAAAATGATCTCAAATGAGGAATTAAAGAAATCTGGCTGATTTTAGTGCAATAAATATCAAGAAACTTAACAAAATTTCGAATTATTGGTCATTTTACTTGATTCCTATCGGACATAGTCTAGTATTGACCACTACATAATTTTAAAATGCAGTCATGATTCTGAAAACTCGCCGATCAAGTTGACTCAGCTTGGTGAGGTCCGAGCTCAATTCGGTGAAAGACTCCATAAGCGCATGACTTACCCAAAAACTGAGCAAGTCAACACTGATTAACTCGCCAAATTAGGAATTAACTCGCCAAGTTAGGCATAACATTGCTGTGAAGTCCGAGTTAGGCATCTTGTCGACAGCAGAACTTTTTAACAATTAAGATTCCTTAATTAACTTCTTAGTTCTTAATTGATGGTATACATCTAAACAAAGTACCACTATTCTTAAAAGAGCTAAGTATTCAAGCTTCTTATTCAATGTAGGAAAAATTAAGGTAAAGCTATTCCGCATTCATTACCTTATATATGAACTACACGTATAATTTAAATGATTCTATCAGGTCCTATATAATGAGGTTTATATGTGTAGAAGATATAAAGCATAAATAGGAAATTGATAAAATTTTATCTTTTGATATGAACTATTTTTAGATTTTTAAAAAATACAATAGTTAAAAGATATTTTGAAATTAATCTTTGTTACAATCACTTTGATAATTAAGATGAGAGGATCAAAAGCATTAAATTGAGTTGAAAATCTAAAAACATCCTTACTATTTATTTTTATATATATTTATGTGGATTTTAATTAGTCGGACCATTTAATTGCTCTAAATAAACGGTGTAGCTGATATAAGCCATGCGAGTTATATATCATGTATATAAGATTTTAAAAATGTTTATTTATAAACTAATGATATGCCTTATCTATAAATAAATTTATTATAATATATATTTCAATCATAATATATAAAAACCAATATTCAATAGTGCCGATATTTCTTATATAAATAAATGTAAGTGTGTGTATGTGTACAAAGTGACTTTTATGGGTATTTATATTTACTAATTGTATTATTTACTATAAAAAATATGTGCAAGACTACATGGTGACTCCAATTTGAGTCTCCACAATATAGGTGTTCGAATCGAGTCCGAATTCCAAATTTTAAGAACTGGTGCTTAAATGTCTGTCTAAACTTATTTAAACAAAAAAATAACACCACTCTCTTCAGCTGGAATGCTCAATCCACGTTGTCGGGTGAATGCCATAATGTGTAAATTTATATAACTGACGAAAAATTTAATCCTACATGCATGCTAAAAAGTATTTCTAGCATCGCATGTAACTATCATTAACGTCGCTCCTTAATAAGAAGTGAAGGAGAAGCTCAGACGATCATGGAGACCTGTAAACAACCAATTATCAAATAGTCTTGGTTATATTGTTGCGTGTATCCCATCTACCCAGGAAACCCAAACAAACGTGCATAGAAAATGAGGACAGCTTAGACCTTGCTTTTGTAACATTAACGTCGCTCTCCATGGGAGACAATTCCGATCTACAATTTGAATGTTACATGCACCCAGTCGTTGGGCTGGTATTTGTTGGTAACGACACTCAACCCACCGTTGGACTACCAAGCCTCTCCTAACTACACTCTACGTATTTTATAACATATGTGATATTGTTTAGTGGGGTAAAACTAGCATTGTATAAACCTATCTTGAACTGTAGTGGTTGTGAGTCGTTCAATATTTTGGCACCGACGATATGCTACACATTGTATGTCCCCCACTGATTTCAACACTCGTTTTTATAAATACATAGCCTAGTTCATGATCTGAGAGAGAGCTTTGTAAACAAGCGAGAGAGAATCCTGAAACAGTTCCCCAATCAGCTCATCAACGTTTACGTGCACTCTACACCTTGGCACAATTTAGTTTGACTTTGTCGCTGGCCATCGCTGCTGTCAACCATCTGCTCGGCACTAGCTCGTAGGCTATAAACACAAAGTGACCGAGCTGTTCCCATCGAGCCTGATCAATTTTGGGAATTATGGATGCAGAGCAAATCTTGGCTACTTTGAAGAACAAGAGTCTCTTGATCACAGGCTCCACTGGCTTTCTTGGAAAGAGTATGCACCAGCCTTTGTACTTTTCATGGCGTCTAGTGGCCTTGATCTTTATGTTAAATGCATGGATTTTGTTACTTTTTCTATGCGAATAATTTGGCTTGTCTTCTGGTATAGTCTTTGTGGAGAAGATGCTAAGGTTGCAACCTGGCGTGAAACGCCTCTATCTCCTGCTAAGGGCTGATGATCAGAAGGGGGCTATGGATAGATTCCGAAAACAAGTAAGAACTTTTTCTCTCCTATATCCATTCCATGCACTTTTATTTTTATTTTTAGAAAATGGCCCATAATTTGGTGGCGAGAGATAAAGCCGGAAGTACCCATTTATATCAACTAAGGATACAATCATCCTGGAAAAACAGTATAGACCATTTTTTATCTTTAACAAACATGCATGTATATAAGCTTTTCATTATATGATAGTTGAGATTCTTGTTGTTGAGGGAATTATAAGATCATGTTCAATACAACTAAAAGTTGTTCTATATATCTGAAAAAATGAAGGTGGTAGGAAAGGAAGTGTTCAAAGTTCTAAGAGAGAAGCATGGCAAGGGCTTTGATTCATTCATGTTGGAGAAGGTGACTCCCCTGGCCGGAGATATCAGCCTTGAAAACCTGGGCATAAATGATGAGAACATGAGAGAGGAGTTATGGGGAGAGGTAGAGATAGTCATCAATGTGGCTGCTACGGTCAGTTTTGATGACAGGTAACAATGCTAAAAATCTTGTGATGATGACAAAACCAATATGAAATTCGATGAAAAGGGCTTGGTGTAGAGGCATGGATATTTTGTGATCACTGATGCATTCTTAAATTCTATGGCAGATACGACGTTGCAATTGCGGTGAACACACTTGGAGCCAAACATATTCTTGAGTTTGCCAAGAAATGCGTGAAATTGGAGGTTGTCCAACACATTTCCACAGGTGATTCCATTCAATACTTTCCCTTTCTTTTTCTTTTCATTGGCCAGCAAACAATATTAGTTATAACCAAGGGGGCCGGCTATAATGAGCCTGATGATTATAATTACGAAAATTATCACTGTATTAGCATAATTACTTAAGCGCTTTTGCTAATTACTTCACATATTTGAATCAACTAGAATCCATATTTACGTGTGATATCAATTTATTTCTGGGGCTAAGTGTCTCCAAGAAATTTTTGAATGGTTTCGGCGACTCCCAGGGCCGACACCGTGGTGGGGATGCACGACTCCCATCACACCCTGGGAGGAGGAAAAAGTTTTTATAAATTTTTAGCCTAGGTTAATCGGCTTCGTAAGGGGGTCGACGGCGTCACTCTCAGGAAGAGCGAAAAATTTTTCAGAAGTTTTAGCCAGCCATGCCTCCCTGAACCCTGATTGGATGAGAATATTTCAGTAGGTTACGGGGCTTTGTAAGCGGGTCGGGGAGATCAAGTATCAGTGAGATAGGCATGACTAAAAACAACCCACTTGAGAAGTCTAATATATCATAAAGTGATAAGGCAGAGAAGTGCGGAGAGGCTAAAAAGCTTCCATGTCTCACATACCTTTTAAAAAGACAATGTTTGAAAGGATGCTAACTAAGGAGATTCCTTAAGCGAACTAGACTTTGCTAATGTAAGCACAATTCTTTGTCTTTTCGTCCATTTGAACCTCATTTTATCTAAATTAAGTGTATACCTGGACATTGTGCAGGCTAAGTTTATTATTTTATGGATATTAATATAAACATATAAAAATAGCCAAAAGTATAAATTATATGGTAGCCTTTTTTATTGAAAAAATGACACCAAAGGTGCTTTATGTTTTGCGCCTTTGTTAATATTTTAAGTTTTAAAAACTATTAGCCCAAGTTGAAGATCTATCTATACATCTTTATTAATATACTAGACCTTATCGGAGTAAATATTATTCAATAGACTAATTTTTGCCAAATCTCACATGAATCCCGCGTAAAGTAGATTTCTCTTGACATGTTTCTGGAGTAAAAATAAAATTTTAAACCATGTTCCTCATCACTAAAATTAATGGCTTATTGTATATATTTACATGATCACTTCTACATTCTAACACCTAAATATTCTGACCTAATATCGTCTGTTACATAATTTGTACAGCATATGTTGCCGGAGTGAGGCCAGGTCTGATTCTGGAGAAGCCCCTCCGGTCAGCAGAAACACTAGACGGCAGCAGGGCCCTGGACATTGATGCAGAGATTAGGCTGGTGGAGGAAGCAAGGAAGGAGCTCAGTGCTGCAAAGGTGTCTGAAAAGGATGAGAGGATTGCCATGAAACAACTGGGCATGAAGAGGTTGCCAACCACTTGAAGTACCCTTTTTCATCTTATTATTTCTTCAACTTAATGATAACGTTCTATGTATGAATATAATGTTGCAGGGCTAGATATTTTGGTTGGCCCAACACTTACGTATTCACAAAGGCCATGGGAGAGATGCTTCTTGAAAGATTGAAAGGAGATGTTCCTCTCGTGATACTCCGGCCCACCATTATAACAAGCACCTACAGGGAGCCCTTCCCTGGTTGGGTGGAAGGGACCAGGTATTTATAATGCTTTGTTATCTTCACTTTCTATTGTACTGTACATGCTGTGCCTGTGTGCAAATTAAATGGTCCATAAATTTGTTTGTACACGTATATTCATGGTACACACAATACTATACAACACATTACATCACATCAAATTACATCAAGTATTATAATTAACCCAAAATATAAAATTTATAAACACATCCTATTATATATCTAATCTAGTAGATAAGAAACTATTTTAAAGAATCTCATCTCTACCAACTCGGGGTATATGTACATTTATGGAGAGTTTTGATGAAACTATACAATTGTCACTGCAATGAAGTGTGTTCTTAATAAATGCTCTTCTGTGTCGATTTGGGCCTGTTTTATATATTGTAACACACGAGTAGTCCTTTCCTTCCGTGTCATGAAGGTAAGTACACTGCATACTTTTCTGTGCATTTACGCCTGTAAGTGGTCGATTGATTTTCCGTTTTGTTATTTAATTCAAATTAAATTAAAATAAAATGATTAATTATTTTTTAATTATTTTAATAATATTAAAAAAACGTAATAAATTTAACTACATTATATTTATTTTGAAACAGTTGACTATATTGATCAATATGAATAAGTGGCATTATTATTATGTTTAATTAAAATTTTATATTATTATATCATTGTAAAAGTTGGTTTAATATATATCTATACATAGTCTAAGTTACGTCAAATTTATGATCTTGGTAAAATCAATGATTTTGTGTTATTAAAGATATCTGTGTTTTGCATTAAAATTTATTAACTATTAACCATTAACTATTGGTCAAAATTCAACAGCAATAGACAGCTAGAAAAACAAAAAATTAAGGGGAAATGGTTAATGGTTAAAAATCGGTAAATAGTGATAGGAAAATAGTAAATGGTGCAGGAACGATTAACCATCTAGAAATTATTAAATAGTAATGGTAATAGAGAAACGCTCTTCATTTTTTTGACTTGAGAAAAGGCGGAAATTCAGTACGTATTGGCCTTATAAAGATAAAAAAGTGGTACCTGTTCCGTCCATTTAAATGGGAAAAGAATCACTTTTTCTGTAGTGTGTTGAGGATAGATTTGAACAGTTTTATCTCGTCTAAACGATATTTGATCCCAATTGCAGGACAATAGACAGTGTGATAGCCGTATATGCAAGAGGGAGGTTGACATGCTTCCTTGGTGATCGCACTCTTATTGCAGATGTGGTAAAACTAAGCTTATATTCACAACATATGTTACATATCACTCTCGAATAGACTAGATGTGCATAGGTAAGTTGCTAAGCAGACAGCTTACCATATATCCATGTCATGGTGGAGAGATGTGCAAGCTCGTTGCTTAGCAGCTCATCCTAAACTTTTCATTCATGGGCAACTACTGAATATTAATCACAAAGACCAAGTTGCACCGTAAAAAATTATAGTCCAACAAACACAGCAACAGAAAATCTCCATGCCCCGTGGTAAACTCAAGCAATATGGCATATAAATTGCACAGAGGGAGAGCTTCTACTTCCATGCAAACTGTCCTATACCTGATATGTGGTATGTGTACTGACATAATGTAGCGAATTAATATGAGCAGATACCTGGAGACATGGTGGTGAATGCAATGGTGACGATGCTAGGTGTTCACTCCAACATGGCAGCGGATCTTCCCTACCATTTGGGTTCTTCGGTGAGGCACCTGTTGCAATATCGCACCATTGAACAGTGCTCCATAAAGTATTTCAATGAGCATCCCTGCATCGGCAAGGATGGGCGGCCTATCGTCGTCCGGAGTGTTCCTGTCTTCTCAGACTTGCCCAGCTTCCGACGTTATATGTACATTCGGTACAAGCTCCCTCTAGAGGTATACCACTTCAAAGTAATCAGGGAATTAGTGATAGAAAATTATTATTTAAATCCTAATTTTATTCGACAAATATAGTTCACCTAGACTCGATATGAGAGTAGTAAGATGGCTGGGTTCTCATTTCCTCGCTTGGTTTAATTTGTGTCATCACTAGGCATTGGGCTTGCTCAACACTCTGAGCTGTGGATACTTTGATGGCCTGCATTACTGCTGGACTCGGCAGTACAACTATGTGATGCGCCTGGTGGACACATATGAACCTTACTTGTTCTTCCGAGGATGGTAATAACCTACTTTTTGGAGCTAATATTTATGTCTTGTTTTATATAAAAGAATGCTGCTAATTGGTTTTTCTCTGTCAACCTTTTGGTCAGTTTTGATGATATCAACACAGAAAAATTGCGCTCAACATTGAAGTTTAGCAGTAACGAAGCCATGTCTCTGGGATTCGACCCAAAGGAGATAGATTGGGATGATTACTTTTTGAACATTCATATTCCAGGCTTTGTGAAGCATGCCCTTTAGCTCAATTGCCTCAAGTTTACTTACTGCTTTGCTTGGCCTTAACTAATTGCGTTGTCCATCATTTCATCGAGAATTTGTTTATCCATCTGGTATCTGGAAATGGGCTTGAATTGATTTCATTTGTCAAGTGTGGGAAAGAAGATGTGGACTTAATGGATTAAGCATGATCAGCACTTGCTCATGTTCATGCATGTCCATGGAGAAGTATATTGTTGCTCATAGATGTTCATTATTTTCTTTGGAAGATGTATTGGGATCAGATCGTTGGTCTTTCTTACTTAATTATATGCAATCTTGAATTCTCAAGGTATAGATCTATTTATATCTGTCTCGTATATGTATGAATTATTTATATCGGAAAAGAGCATGTAGAAGACATCTCTTTAAAATGGTTTGCCTAAGTTAAAATTTTATAATTACATCCCAACTAATATAGTAGATGTTACCTTGATAGATGTTCAACGTGAGACTTAATTTGATAATCTTTCATGATCTCTATTCATTAATGAATAGGTTATCGCTCCGCTTGAGGGTGACACCGCTGGAATGGGAGACTTAATATGATAATCTTTGAAGGCCTCTATTTATTAATGAGTGGGTTTTAGCCCCTCCCGCGACACTGTTGGAAACACCACATGTCGCCAACAGCATCGCTCTTGGGAGGAGTGAATTTTTTTATTAATATTTACTTTATAGATAAACTATAATTAATTGGGTTCCTTTTTAATTAATTAACAAAGTCAAAGACAAAAAGGAAAAAATAAGCTACCTTCACCTAATTAGAAAAGGACTACGGACGAAATTAGCAGATGGATTCTCCGTGCTTAGGTTTGCATTATTAATGAAGTGTGGACTAGCGCCCAAACAAGACACGGCAATTACTTTTCAATATAATTTGCATGCATTTTTTTAATATGCTTAAAAAGTTTAGTGAAAAATAAAAATTTAACCCAAGAAATTTAAAAGCCAATCCAATTTAAACAATCAATTAAAAATTGGTTCATTTAAATTAAAATAAGCAGTCCTCCTTAATTAGAGTAAGACGTCATATTGAATTAGAAGTTCATAATATTAGTAGTATAATTACAAATAGCATTCTACTGTAATTAGAGGTTACTAAGATCATAAGATGGCTTAAAATAAAACTAAATATATATTTGTTAATTTAAATTAATATAAATTTTATTGTAAAAAATTAGGCACCTAGAACGAGAATCCATATAATTATTATTATGCTTAGAATATATATGTAACACCCCAATTTTGGTTCACTTAAGAACTGAATCAGAAATGTTACGATCGAGTCGAGTCATGTTTAAAGTTGTTGGTCAATAAGACTAGATCGATTTAATAGATTGAAACAACCTTCTTAGTGTCATGAGAATAAAAGATATTGTTAAATACGTGTCAAAACACATAAAATATAAATAAAAGTAAGAAAAGAAATAAATACGTTGAGCTCAAGTATGAATAACAGTTATCTGTCCATCCACCAAAATTGATTCAATATTTGCATGACTTACATATATTTTATGAAAATCATCAATAACGAGTGTTATTGGTCAGAAAAATAACTAATTCAATCTGGTAAATGGGCATTCCATTACCCATGAAAACTTATAAAATTTTAAGATTGCCTCACACATGGTTGTAAGCAAACATACTTAAGCAAGTGCCAGCTCGCATGTATTGCTAATCTTTATATTTATACATACAACGTTTACGCCCTCACATCTTCTATATTTCACCCGACTACGGTATTTGAATGACAAAAGGAACCGTTAAGTTAGTACTACAAATTTTAAAAATTTGTTGCGTTATGCAATACCCTTATAAACTGTACTACCTCAAGGTTTGAAAGAGTACTAGTGCGGTCCATTGATATCTCTATACCACTCAATGTTTTATTCGTGAAATCCATAAAAATGTGCGTACTTATATAATAGGTTTAAGGAAGAAACTTATATCATATATTTCTAGAGCTTCCGTTCAAAAACCAACAACGGATCTCATCCTTGTTGTTTTATTAAACATTTGTAGAAAATATGACTAAATAGCCCAACATTGGAGGGATCCGATAAAACGCCGCCGTTGTCGTCTTACGTCTAAAATACGGTTAAAGCTTGACATACAGGAAGTCAAGCAAAGAGGGAGAGTCCTACGGACATGTGGTCCAAGCTCCAAGCGTATCTGCATATTTACGGCGACCTCAGACTCTGAAACCTACATCGGAACCCACTATTAAGTAAAATATTAAGTTCTCTATCTGATATATGCTCGGTGATGTGTGCTTATATCATCAATACATCATAATAAAGAAAATAGTGCTAACAAACTTATAACTAAACATGTGGCACAAAAATTGAGACATAATAGTAAATAATAAATAAATAAATAAACAAGAAAATGTAACCACAGATAATTAGATAAATAATAAATACGTTAACATGAACAATACTCTCATCAGAAAATAATAATATAATTATACTACATAAATATACGAGTAAACACAAGTAAATATCAATATATACTCGTGTTAGTAAATATATATATATATATATATATATAATAATTCAATAAATAAATAAATATATAGTTAATACTCAATAATCATGAATATTAGTAATATCATAGTCATACAATACAAGAATACATAATTAAATATAAATAAATAATAACATATACATAACGAGCAAATATATATATATATATATATAGACACACACACACACACAATAAATAAAGAAAAATAATCATAACATTCGATCATGATAAATCATGTAAATATGCATCGCAACTAACGTAGAAGTTCTCGAATTACCAAAAATAGTGCAAAAAAGACGAAAATAGTCCGAAAATGAGCTAAATCGAACCGAACGAAGCTGAACCAAACAGAACCGAATGGGCTGAACCAACCTAGTCTGGATTAACTGAAAATAGGCTAGGTTGGCTGGGTGGACCTGAACTAGATGGGGCAGACTCGGGCATGGGCTAGCAGGCTGGTGAACAAAATCAGGTTGGTGGATGCGGATGCGAACGCGGGCAGGCAAACGCGATGTTGGTAAACGGGCTGGTCCGGGGAGTGGCTCTATCCATCATTGGAAAATGCCGATGGAGGCGCAACTAGGGTTGCCGCAGGTTGTGGTTGACTGCCCATGCAACGAGGATCATGATGGTGGTGCTGATCGGCTGAGTCCAGCCGGTGATTGGTCGGAAATCGGTGTGGACGGGGAGATATCGCCGTCGTGTGCGGCGACGTCGCCGACGGCAATCGCGGCCATGGCGGAGGTCGGTGTTAGTCTCAAGTAGATGATCTCGGCAAGGGAAAGTTGTTAGGGTGGTTGGATAGGCCAAAGGTGGCTTGTCGGCGTTGGAAAATGGCCCGAAAGGGTGGCGGCGGCAGCGGAAACCAGCTTCTAAAAACTCTCTTGCTGGCGGTAACTGCGGTGGCGCCGGTGGTCATGAGTGGTATGAATGGAAAGCCAGCTGCGAGGCGGTCATGGGGTGCTAGTCCATTGGCCGGGGCCAAGGCGGAGACTTGCCAACGGTAAGGCAAAGACTCGCCGGTAGTGAGCCAAACTGGTGGCGGCGCTATGGGTGTAAAGCTATGAAAATGTGAGAAAGTTATGAATATCAAAGGGAGAAGGCTAGAGCCGACCTCAATGGCTCAGATCTCACCACATGGCACAATCTGAATGTCCGACAACTCGTGATCTAGTGGGACTTACCTATGGGTATATACAATATACACATGGACGAAAAGCTCAGATCGAGACCGTCCAAATTCAAAATTGATTTGAGTCCTCAAAGTGACTCTGTAGGCAGGAATGGATGCAAGAAGGCTAAATGGGCCTCAAACCCTGAACTCAATTGACTTGGGCCCACAAGGGCAGAATCCGATGATTTGAAATCCCTATGATGCATGCAATGGGATACTTTGAAAATCCTAAACGAATACTAAACGCTGCAATAACCTAGATCTAAGCGTAAAATCTTGACTAACTCATAAAAATCATATGTCTACTTCGTATATACACTGATAATTCATGCTCTACTATATCATAACTGAAACTATCATATGCATGCCGGGCATACTCAAGCTCCATAACATGGTGATATTGCCATCTGGACCTCATACTCATATTCTCAATGTAAAACCCACGATCTGAGTCAGAGTTTTATACTTGTGAACCGATTGGGTCAGTTGTCGATTCAAGTTGAGTATGTTTCAGAATACATGTATTGAGTCAACGCTGGTCATGTGTATGAGCTATGAGGGTCATGTGTACCCAAGTATATGATGATAATGTCATTAATACAGAAGAAAAGAATGAGTTATCAGAATATATTAGAGTATGCCGGTTTATCTTTTTATTTTTGTATATAGTAGATCGTATAATTAGTTTTACACCGTTTGTTGCGTTAGGACCCGTTATAGGCAATTTGGGTGGGTTGTTAGTTACAGAGCATGTGATTATGTTGTTGTGGCATTCAATATATTTTATGGGCATTTTCCTTATTTTTTCGTATTTTTTGGAATTATTTTGACTTGAGTTCAACTCAAGTCAAGTTTTATTTACGAGTTTGCCACCAAACACCTTTACACTATTTCTTCCTCCCCTGACACTTTCCCCATCCAAAACCTTGCCACGCCACCCCTTGTGTTCGCTGCCGCCTCCGACGCCGCCTTGTCGCCGATCGTCACCGCCAAGTTCAGGCTCAGCGTCGCCGTGCCACCAGGACCAACCCCGGCCACCCTCTTGTCATCACGAGGCCTGAATTGCCCCACGAACGTGCAACGTTACCCCGTCGACTCGCCGCTGTCCAAGCCGCCATGACGTGGATGACCACTCCCTCGACCTCCCCAACATTTCCCCCTACCTAGCACCGCCGTCAAGGCCAGCCGTGGGCCTGATTGGAGGGACCGACCGCCCCAGCTGAACTCAATGCCGCTGCTACCATCCTCACCAACACCACTATTGGGTCGAGCTCATGAAGCCGGTGCCAACGGTACCCCATACGCCAAGTTTGCCCATCGAACCTGATCGAACCTCGGACACCTTCAAGCGCCGAATTTGAGCTCCGAGACGCGCGACAAAACCCTAACCGTCACCGATTACTAACGACGCGAGGTATAATTACCTCTGATTTAATTATTTAAAATTGATTATTATTAGCATACCATGATAGGATTGATTAATCATAGTGATTCATGCTTGAGTATGGATAAAGTGATAATTTGCATGATTTGGTTGATAGTGAATGAATGCTAGTGATATAATTATGTAAATTAAATTTGAGCATGCTAATTGACTGCAATGTAACATAGAAAAATGTAATAATAATTGGCATGATTAGGATGAATTAGAAATATTTTTACATTGATAATTGTTTGATTGTTGTTAGATAATGATTGGATTGTATGTATGATGTTCATGATGAGTTTGATGCATCATTTAGTTAGCAGGCGTTAGTTTTAGATTTAATGTATAGGGATGGAGCAGGAGCTCGCCGCCTAGGCAGGGAGGACAAACTTGGAGCTTTTACTAGGTTCATTTAGGACTCGCTCTCGATTTATTGTCTCATTCTTTCGTGTTTTGATTAGAATAGGAAAGAGGACATGCCGAGTGGTGGTTTTATCATAGCCCACTCGACACAGGCTGTTTAGCCGATCATATTTCCTGATTAAAACCCTCGAGGATGAGATCCTCGAGTATGTTTTCGAAACTCAGATCCAGCTCACGATGCCTTCGGGCCTATTTTACTAAATTCCCTACCCTGGCTTATGTATAAGTAGTTTTCACATTTTCAATGAGATGTGAGATGGAGGAAACCGACAGCCATGTCTTGAGATAGGGCGTGTGTTTTTAAAGCAAGCTCTGGAACTAGTGAGCGTCGATTCCATTCCCAAGGGATCTTGACAACTCCACCTTTGAGTTCCTCAAACCCCAAAGAAGTATGGAGTTTTACGGGTACTGCTATGCAGAGCATATCTAGATTTGTGGCGTAAAAGGTACTGAAGGTGCATGCCTGATAGTACTTGGCCCTTGTACTCAGGGCTCAGAGTAATACGGAGGATATAGAGGGCTAAGATGAATGAGCATGAATTTGTCGCGCAAGAGATAGATGAAATGGCCAAGGACAGAGAATGATATGGAAAGGGGGCGTTGCCGCCTGAGGACGACAGCTCCCATTATTGCCCTTGTGAGAGTTCTTGAGGAAGTATATGAGATTTTTATTCAACAGGAGGGTTATCTCTCTTGTGCCAGTTTGATATTCCTTATTTTCTGAACATGTAACACTCGTTATTGATATTTTTCTTTATATATATGAAGGTGAGGATTAATTATTGGATTTGCCAACTTGAACGAAGAAGCAGTGAGGTTTCTTGCACACCCATGTTAGATGATTTAATGCTTAATATTTTGTTTGCATGTTATTATATTGGAAATGATGTGATTAGATGAAAAACATGATGACATGATGTGAAATGTGAATAGAATGCACAGGTGGGTCGAGACCCAAATTCAGAATGAGTTTACAACAGATTAGATTTCGTGTGAATCAAGTTGTTGATATATAGATATATGTTTGCATATATTAATTTGACAGGGTGGCCCCTAATTGCACTTTTAGGGGAGGCTCTGTCTTATTTATTTCGGAATTTTTATTGATTTTTTTATCGTAATTGTATGGGTGTGTAAATTAGTTGCATGTCATCCATATAGTAGCATGTTAGGATTTTGTGCATTCATCCATTCATGGCGAGTCGTATCTTCATATTAAGACACCGAGAGTAGATCTTCACGAGTTGGGTTTGGGTTAACCGACCTAACTGGGACCAGTGACATTCCAGTTCGGTTCCCGAATGTGAACCGGATTTGGGGTGTTACAGTTTTGGTATCAGAGCCACTCTCAGATCGATTAAGATGGAAGATACTGTTATAGGTGATGTGTGTGCAAAGATTACTCTAAGTCCAATTGGCAGGTTTGTTTCTGTTATTTTCTTTGCATGCAGATTTTTTTCATAAGTTAGTTGCATAACAGTGTATTCAAGACTTGATCAAAATGCGTGGAATTGGCCTTAGATGGGTTGACAGGTCATTTCTATGGATTTTTATTATGATATCAGATTGTTTGCTCAATTGGATGTGAGGAGGGCATGTTGTAGTGCTAGCAGAGGTAGAATGGGTATAGGATCCTATCTTATATACAAGATCTAGATGTCAGTAGATGTCACTAGGATTCTGATAGGCTTGTCATGATGGGCTTAGAGACCCACCAGTTCTGTCCATCGCATAAGAGATTGGATGAGTCCTGGTGTCCACATGTTTGGTAAGTTGAGATTGAATTGGATATTGACCAAGTGTTCATGTTTTGCATGTCACCACATTAGTCCTGCTTCCCTAGGACATGGTGTACATTGTGGGAATGAGTTAAAAAAGATAAGGGGTAATAGTAAGGAGCTTGAAGTATAGAGATACTGGTAAGTTAGTTGGCACATGAGATGGACCACCGAGTGCCTTAGGATGAAGGCTGTGATTATGCCAATGGAGCCATTGAAGTACATGGAGCATAGATGAGAGTTTGTGACTTGAGATGGACCACTTCCATAAGATAGTGATGAATGAGGATGAGTAGCGAGGTGGATCGACAGTTCGATAGACACTTCACTACAGTTCCCCCTCTTCCACTAGTTTATGACCTATGGGCAGTAATTTTGGCTTCTCTTTGCCAGACAGAGGTCTTGATATGATGAGGAAAAGATCAAGACCACCATTGCCTATGAAATCTAATATTTGACAGGATTCCACCAAAGATAAGGTACCAGATCAGTGGTTATTGGTTGAGGGCTAGTTAGCACTGATAGAAGCAAGCACTCTAGATTTCAGGAGATAAGTATGGGTTTAGCATAGGTTCACTATAGTATGTGTCACCACCATGATTTGGACCTCTTCAAATTAGACATGCATGGTTGGACAACCTAAGCTGAGTTGTTAACAGGAAAGATATGTCACAGACAGTAGTGGATTTACGATGTATATGATCAGGATCAGATTCTTAGCATCTTGATAGCACTGTTGCCAACAGAGTTACAATCCCGCCAACCAAGTGCACAACCCCTGACCGAGTTGCACAACCACCGACTGAGTGTACAACCACCAACTGAGGTACACAACTACCGACCGAGTTACACAACTGCTGACCGAGTTGCACAACCATTGTTCGAGGTGCACAACCGCCGTCCGAGATGCACTACCACCGACCTAGTACGCACTACCGCCGTCCGTGTATTGCTCAACTGCTGACTAAGTGGAGTAGGTAGAGCTTAAGCCATGGCCAAGTTGTTTTCTCGCCCCACATGAGGACAACTACTTGAAGGATTTTGAGCCTTTCCTAGAGATTGCACGTCACAACTTTCACAGTTGAGTAGGGCCAAAATTTGAGGAACAAGTCATAGGTACAGTGGCGTCACCAGAACATAGGAGAGTTAGGAAAATGGAGGTTATTCTGATTAGATGGCATAGAATCTGACTTCACTAGCTCTATTGCAATCATTTTCTTGACCTAACACCCTTGGGTCAGATGTATATTGCAAGATGACCCCATTAGACACTATTAGTACTATCTCATAAGGATGTGCATGGATAGAGTCAAAAAACATGACAGTATAGCCTCCAGATGGGATGATCCCAATAATTATATTGTTTAGATAGCATGATAGTACATCCATGGGCCACAACCAGTATACGAAGATCAGATGGTTAGTAGATGGTCACACACGCAGTTAACCCATTTAGCAATTGGCCAACTATTGAGAGGATGTTAATTTGTATTGGAGTATTGGGCATAGATAGAGGGTTAGTGAGTAAGTGTCTTTCAGAAGGATGGTAATTCTCTTGTGTTTCGCTAGCACAATTAGGTCCTTGCCTTGAACTGTAGGGTTGAGCCTTACCCTGAGTATAAAAGTACCTTCATGGTTCTAATTAAGGTTTATAGTGCAGGTAGATAGTTGAAGACCGATCTTACGATGATAATTTCACCCCAGCTCAAAAGTGATGCAGACAGGGACTTCAGATAGAACAAATCATGCTGACAAGATAGAATGATACCAATGTATGCTCATCTTGATTGATAGCCTTATTTGAGAGTCTACCACAATGGTAGTAGTCATGTGAGTCAAGATTAGTGTTACAAATCGGTACTGGACGGACAGGTCACACACCACTAAAGAGCGGACGAGACATGTGTCCAACCTCATTATCAGTCACCGTAGACTTTAGGGAAAACAATGGTTCTTTGGGTTGTTTAAACCCCGCCTATTTAGAAGTGTGTGACTAGTACGATATCGAGAAACATGTGCCTACTGTTATCTGATTGAAATAGAGCCACTTAAGAGCCATTTCTAAAATTCGTCGTTGATTGACTGTTTAACAGACTGATCACCTATGGCATAGTAAATCGTGGTGATATTAGAGACAAGTCCAAGACCTACTGATATTTTGGCCACTAAGTATGCTACATAGGGATTTCATCTCCCCTTCCACCTGCATGATACCTTAACCTTACCATAGATCAGAGTGTCATACCTATGTAGCAGGGTTTTCTTAGCCTAATGGATTCCCTGTTTACCTAGTGCCAGATACCACATGTGAGGATAAGATATCACCTATTGAGAGTTCTTGAGCAGTGTGACTAGATTTTCACGAGATTCAGTCTCATTCATATAACCTAGAAATATTAGACATAGTAAAGTTTTCACTTGAGAATTTCCACTCACCCCTCTAGATATATCATTTCTACTATCAGCTTATCTAGAAGATTGAGATGAGTATACATTGACCAGAGCACATGCCACTGACCAGATGTAGGCTCTACAATCCCATGCAGAGTATGTTATCATACTCCTTGAGACATGCTGTGTATATATAGGTGTTCTCGCCTCCATTCTATCACAGAGAGTTCCTTTAAGTAGCAGTTAGTGTTTGTATAGATAGCCACCAGAGCTATAGAATACAATAGAGTCATAGTAACTATCCTTATTCTCTTATAGAACAGAGTGAAATACTTGACTTAGGACCAAGCCAACTAGGACCCAATGAGCAGTCTAGTTACTTATACAGGGACACCTGAGAGTAGGATCTAGACTGGCGACAGTGAGCAGTGCAGCTCATTAGTCTATACACTTGACCTAATAGGAGACTCATAGCACACTGTAGGATGGCTATAGGACTTAGGATAGAGTTTCTGAGAGTATATGTAGTTGATTTTTCACATCGATGAGGTTCAGACAGATATGGGTAGATGTTAGTAGGTAGGCCTTGCCCTCGACATAGTCTTTCTAGATATAACCCAAATTAACACCTTGCGATACTCTATAGTATTTGCTTGACCAACCAAGTAGGCCCTTAGGGGTAACCAAGGACTGTTCCGCCGAGTTAGCAGTAGGGAACAAAACAGAAGAGAATGATGATGATAATGTCAGAACAGCCACAGATAGATTAGAATCAGAATGTTTGATATTGACAACATCACAAGCAGAACCCGACATACTATAGCCAGTGAGGATGTACATGACTATTGAAGAGTAGAGGATACAACTACTGTGTATCCAACTTCTAGGTTTCAGTTTCAATAGAGCCCCCTTAAATTAAAATTTCAAGGATGAAATTTTTATAAGGAGGGAAGATTGTAAAACCCACGATCCGAGTCAGGGTTTTATATTTATGAACCGATTGGTTCAGCCGTTGGTTCGAGTTGAGTATGTTTCGGAGCACGTGTGCTGAGCCGATGCTGGTCGTATGTATGAACTATGAGGGTCATGTGTACCCAAGTATATGATAATAACGTCATGAATACAATAGAAAAGAATGAGTTATCAGAATACATGAGAGTATGCTAATTTATTTTTTTAATTTTTATATATGGTGGATCGTAGAATTAGTTTTAGGTCAGTTACCGTGTTAAGACACGTTCACAGGTATGTTTCTGTTATTTTCTTTACATCTAAATTTTTTTCATAAGTTAGTTGCATAACAGTGTATTCAAGACTTGATCAAAAATATGTGAAATTGGCCTTAGTTGGGTTGACATGTCATTTCTATGGATTTTGATTACAATATCAGATTGTTTGCTCAGTTAGATGTGAAGAGGGCATGTTATAGTGTTGACAGAGGTAGAATGGATATATGATCCCATCTTATATACCAGATCTAGATGTTAGTAGATGTCAGCAGGATTCTGACAGGCTTGTCATGGTGGGCTTAGAGACCCACCAGTTCTGTCCATCGCATAAGAGATTTGGATGGGTCATGGTGTCCACATGTTCGATAAGTTGAGATTAATTGGATGTTGACTGTTCGTGGCCAGATCCTTCCGAAGGGTGGCCAGGTCCCATTGTCTCAATCCTTGAGGAGATCAGATATTGCCGACCCAAGCAAGACTTGGCTGATTGCATCGGCATTAATTTTTTTAAATGAAGGGTGATTTTGTCATTATAATAAAAGTTTTCATTTTTCTATTAATCATGCATGATTTTCCCACCACCTGATAAGAAAAAAAATCGCCTTTTCAGATAAAGCACTCGAGTAGAAAAATTGTGTGCTCTCGTCCCCTGTCCACTGTTCCATGTCCACTTTGCCTAAATTATGGGAAAAGAAATGACATTCTCTTAATTTATTTATTTTGCAAATATGTGTCTCATCTTGTCATTGACATAATTAATTTACTAGTTTAATTATAGAAATAATAGTGTCAAGCTGATTTCCAACGGCAAAAACAAGTAAATGCGATTTGATTACATGTACGGTTAAATGAAAAAATTTTATCTCAAAGTTGCAAAAATATAACCATATAATTATCAATAAATAGCAAGATTCAATTTTTATTTGTCGACACTCTTGTTAAACAATCTCTTAATAAAGTAAGTAAATTCTGTATTTCATTCAAATATCCAGCCCCAGTCTCTACCTACCTATAACATCACTATAAAAGGATACGTCACAAATGTTATTCGGACAGGTAAGTAGTCTTTTTTCCAGCCAAGAGGTAAGTACAGTTGGTGGTGAGTGCGAGATAGATATCTCCAACTTAATATGCCATGGCCAACGACAACAACCGATGAGACTTATATTATAAGTCTTAATACTATGCCCGGACGTCATGCTCAATCCTCACAATCTATTGGATGTTTGAAAATATTGCAGACAGGCGAAGCTGCCACCTGCTACAACACGAATGTGTTGTCCATTGGCCATAGACAATTGATCATCTTGGCCCGTGTTGTAAATGTCAAATCAGCATCCTCTCATCCAACTCAATTGCAAACTTGCCCATGCTTTGACGTGAACATATAACCCTCAAGATTCAACGAACATCCCCTTCTTGAATTCATGACAAACGTCCAAGGCTAACCCCTGTGCATGCTGTGGACTGGAGTGGCACATCCGGAGTGGGATTGGGTAGCCTCTCACATGATCAAGATTCAACCAATATATTTAGCTTGTTATCGATGTTGCCGACAAGCTGCATACATTGGCTGCGCATGCTGGCGCCGTTCGCGTCGACTCAACGACGGCTCCCACAGTAAATGCTTACTTGGGTTTATATAGCAAGAAGAAATTGGATGTGGCTACCGAAAGTGAGCATTGAGAGGGCATCATGAAATCCGGCAAAAGCACCCCTGGCGGATTGGTTGTGGAATTTATTGGGCAGCCCATGAAATTTAGCAAGCCTTATGAGGTTATGATATGAAGCACATGTTTATTGAGGAGTTTTGACTGCTTAAAGTTTTGTTGCTTTTGTGTGCCAGCTGATTCGTTAATTAGTTTTCCTAGCTGTTCAGCAACACATATTAAAGCAAATGTAGACGCAGAGAAATAAACAGATGTGTGTTTAGGCGGGGGCGACAATGTTTTGCTTTTTAGTTTTGAGCAAAAGTCAGGTCATCCAAGGACAAATCCCTTTGATCATGGTGGGCGTTGAGTTGGACAGACAAATTTGACCGAATTATAACTTTATATTTTTATATATTTTTAATCTTTCTTATATTATACACTACATCATTTTTTAAAAATTGAATAATACTCTATTCCCCCTCAGTTTCTTTTACATCAATAGCACAAAATCAAATTCAAAACTTTTTTAAAACATTTATTGAATAAACTTTGATAATGAACTTTAAGGATATAACTAATAATATTATTAATTTACATTTTTGTCATTTGTTCCGTGCGTTATTCATTCGATTAGACGTATATACATGTTTGGTTTACATACAACATTCAAATTAAATGATCGGTCAAAATTCAATCACAAATGTTTCATGCGCAAGTCAAATTCAGTCATTCCATTGTCGGCACTGATCCTTGTCTGACTTTTTGTATTACCAATATGTTCGCACCATTGCTTTCTTAATACTTTCAAAAATATCAATAAAATAAAATACCACTTACGCCCATAGTGAACGAGAATTAAAATTTTTTCCAAGGTTGAAAATATTAGGCTAATTGTCTGACTTTAAATTGATCTTTCTCCATAGTTAAAGAAGATAGGCTTATGTATCATATTTCCCCCTTTCTCTATGATTTTCTGACGATAACGTTGCAGGCTATACTTTCCTCTACGACATTTAGGATATGGTAACCGGTAAGTGTACTCCACGTGGAATCCAAATTCCGTAATCTTAAAAACCAAATGCCTTCTAATGCAAGTCTAATTATGAGTAGATATTACTGTCCATTGTTAAGGACCACTTAGCTAAAATCTAGTGACCACTTGGTGTATTAACAAAAGATCTATGGGTTTAATGTGAGGCTCAGTCAGAGCGTAGTAATATTGGGAAGGTTAGTGTGTGTGAGAGTGTATGAATGTTTTTAATTAACAAGATAAAACCCCCAAGGGATAGTCTATTGCAGCAACTTGCATAGTTGAATGTAACATTCATTAATGGAGTAAGTTATAAATGTTGGATATTAGACATAAATATATATATGTGAATCAGGAATTGTGTTATATGTTATTATATAAGGTTGACACAAATTAAATTGATCTACTAAAGTGAAAGGTTATGGGCCATAAATTAAAGTGTGGTATTCTAAGTGTAGATACCGTTTCATATTTCTCTTTTCATGATGGATGAAAATGAATTTATAAAACTACAGCTATAAATAAGGAGGTTATGGTCCCTGAATCAATAAGCAGTTTTCATTCTAGTATCCCATTGTCTAGAATTCAGGTTTTGGAAAACTCTTGTTAGATTCAAAAGACTAAAACCTAAGGTGGTCAAGACTCTAGTTTCTCTATGGCTTCAGGTACGCTTCAGCTATCTAGTTTATTTACTCGATGATTTGATATGAAATCTAATAAAGTCCAACAAGCGGCATGAGAGCCACCTTCATATTAAATCATTGAGTATTAGGTTTTAATTTATATTTAAATTATTGATTGGAACTATCTAGTTTTATATCCCATTCAGATTTATGAATTCAGGATTATGGAAAGTACAAAAAATTTGTACATTGGATTTTTTATTCCAAACTTAAGGTCCTCTTTTAGTACAATAACTTGAGGAAAATATAGTTACAAAAGGTTATAATTTCAGAATCTCTCATATAAAGATATTTTTATACCCTTTTTATTTCAATTATGATTAATATTTTTTAAAATTTATTAAGGATACAATATGTTGCCAAAGTAGCCTCTTATGTGGAAATTTATTTATTTATTTTTAAATATTAAGACGGTTATGAGTATTTAATTCATGTGGATATTAATCGGCCCAAAGGAAGGTTAATATTTGACAGAATTATATATTCATTTGTGGTAATAAATATGGGATGATTGTCACGCATTCATATGAATGATAAATCGGCCCAAAGGAAGTTTATTATTTGACAGGATTTATTGTCTATATTTTACTATACTAAAAACTCATTTTTGTAATAAATATGAGATAATTATCAAATTTCCATGTATATAATAAATCGGCCCAAATAAAGGTTTACTATTTGACAGGATTTATTATTTATATTTGATTACTGTACTATGGCTCATTTTAACAATGAGATAATTATCAAGTTTCCATGTGGATAAGAAATTGGCCCAAAGGAAGGTTTATTATTTGACAGGATTTATTATCCATATTTAATTATTGTACTTAGAGTACAACTTACAAATTAATATTTCTGTCCAAAGACTAAATATTATTGTTGTGCTAGGTATCTGCTGATGGAATTAGCCACTGCTTGAATCTTATTATTTGCATGATATTTTGTTCTATTTTCAGTTAATTAATCTACTTTTATGATTTCTGCCAACATCAATTTTGTTCCATTGGTTAAAGATAATTTTAAGGATTGGAAAGAAAGTGTAATGATTATTCTCGGTTGCATGGATCTTGACTTTGTGTTAAGGACTGAACAACCTTCTTCTCTTATAGACAAAAGTTTCATTGAGGAAAAACAGGACATTGAGAAATGAGAACGTTCAAATTGCATGAGTCTTATGATCATAAAGCAGGGAATTCTAGAGACCTTTAGGGGTGATGTGTCTGAGAAGGTTAGTACAGCCATTAAGGTTCTTAAAGAAATTGTAAAGCATTTTATAAAAACGATAAGGCTGAAACAAGTACATTTTTTGTCGAACTTGATTTCAATGAAGTTTAAAGGCAAAACAAGTATAAGGGAGTACATCTTAGAGATGTCAAATATTGCTTCAAAACTAAATGCACTAAGGTTAGAGCTATCTGAAGATTTGTTTGTGCATTTAGTTTTAATTTCTCTTCCTGCACAATTCAATCAATTCAAAGTCACTTATAACTGTCAAAGGGACAAATGGACTCTTAATGAGCTCATTTCTTATTGTGTGCAAGAAGAAGAAAGATTGAAGCAAGAACAGGCTAAGAGTGCTCATTTAGCTAGTACCTATCAGGACAAAAATACAAAAGAAAAAGGGCTAAGGATGCTGATAATGGGTCTCACAAACAACAGCAAAGAAAGAAAATCAGGCTTTTTGCTGTTTCTTTTGTGGTAAACCTAGACATATGAAGAAGGAATGTGCTAAGTATCACACATGGCGTGTAAAGAAAGGTCCATTTCTTAATTTTGTTTGTTCTGAGGTTAATTTAGCTTCACTTCCCATACACACTTGGTGGCTAGATTCGGGTGCTACTACTCAAATAAGTGTGTTAATGCAGGGTTGCCTGAGTTGACGAAAGCCAAATGATGCTGAAAGATTCATCTATATAGGTGATAGCAAATCAATTATAGTTGAAGCAATAGTGATTTTTAGTTTATTATTAAAGACGTGATATTATTTTGATTTAAAAGAGACATATATACTACTGTCTTTTAGACAGAATTTAGTTTCTATTTCTATATTGGACAAATCTAGTTACTTTTGTTCATTTAGAAATAATAAGTTAAGTCTTTTGTTAAATTCAAAGATTGTTGGTACAGGTTTCTTGTCTTTTTATGATAATCTGTATTTACTTGACACTATTGCATCTTTAAATGAAACTTTGCATGTGGGTTTAAGTGGTACGAAAAAAATTAACTAATGAGAATTCTGCTTTATTATGGCACAAGCGTTTAGGACACATTTCTAAAAACAAAATTGAACGACTTATGTTAAATAGAATTCTTGATTCTCTTAATTTATCAGATTTTCAAGTCTGTATTGAGTACATTAAGGGAAAACAAACAAATATAAGGAGACTAGGTGCAAATAAATCTTCAAGTGTCTTAGAACTAATACATACGGACATTTGTGGGCCATTCCCTATTGCTTCTTGGAATGGTCAACAATATTTTATTACATTCATAGACGATTATTCTCATTATGGTTACCTTTATCTCATTCATGAGAAGTCTCAAGCATTGGACATATTTAAGGTATATAAGGCTGAAGTTGAGAACCAACTTGACAAAACTATTAAGGCTGTCAAATCTGACCATGGTGGTGAATACTATGGTAGATATGATGGATCAGGTGTACAACGTCTAGGACCATTTACCAAATTCCTAGAAGAGTGTGGAATCGTCCCACAATACACAATGTCAGGTACTCCTAGCATGAATGGTATTGCTGAAAGACGAAACCGAACATTGAAGGTCATGGTAAGAAGTATGATTGCTCATACTACTTTACCTGATTCAGTTTGGGGTGAGGCGCTAAAGACAGCAGTATATCTTCTTAATAGATTACAAACAAATGCAACTGTTAAGACCCCTTATGAATTGTGAACTAGAAAGAAAACCACTATTATGTATTTACGCATTTGGGGTTGTCCAGTTGAGGCAAGGCCTTATAGGCCAAATGAAAAGAGACTGGACTGAAGAACAGTTAGCAGTTATTTTGTTAGGTATTCTGAGCAGTCTAGAGGATATAAGTTTTATGATCCTACAATAAGGTCATTCTCTGAGATAGGCAATGCCTAGTTTTTGAGGATGTTGAGTTTGGAGGGAAATGAGGTTAGAGACTTTGTCTTTGAAGAAGAATCTGTTTCTCTTCCCATGATTGTTCTTGACAATAATCACGATCAAGGTCATATTCCTGATGTTGTTCAAGAAACAATACTAGAATTACAAGACAATGTCGAGAATCTCCCTAATCAAGTTATACATGAAGAGCAAACTCAACAACCTCAAGAGCAAATGCCATTAAGGAGATCTACAAGAGAATGGAGAAATGCAATTTCAAATGATTATATCATCTTTCTCAAAGAACATGAGGATAACATTGGAATGATGGAATATGATCCAATCACTTTTCATCAAGCCATGACGAATTCTAATTCTCAAAAGTGGATTGATGCAATGAATGAAGAGATAAAGTCCATGAAAGCTAATGACGTTTGTAATCTTGGTCCATGAAAACCTATTGGTTGTAAATGGATATTTAAAACCAAAAGGGATTTGAAAGGTAATGTAGAAAGATATAAGGCTTGTCTTGTTGCAAAGGGCTTTACTCAAAAGGAAGGCATCGATTATAATGAGACTTTCTCTCCAGTTTCATCGAAAGACTCATTCAGACTAATTATGACACTAGTGGCAAATTTTGATATTGTGTTACATCTGATGGATGTAAAGACTGTGTTTCTAAATGGAGACATTGATGAAACAATTTATATGATGCAACTAGAAAACTTTGTATCGGAAGATTTAAAGAATATAGTTTGCAAATTAAAGAAATCTATCTATGGACTTAAACAGGATTCTCATCAATGGTATCACAAATTTCATCAAGTGATTCTCTCGTTTGGTTTCGAGATGAATGTTATTGATAATTGTATATACCATAAGTTTAGTGGGAGTAAGTATATTTTTCTGGTTTTATATGTTGATGATATATTGCTTACCAGTAATGATATAGATTTTTTGCACAGAAACCAAGAGATTTTTATCAAAGAAATTTGAAATGAAAGATCTTGGAAATGCGTCTTTTGTATACTTGGATTATCACAAAAGACCTATATAAAAAAAGTGCTTAAAAGATTTGGCATGCAAAGTTGTAAACCAGGAGATACCCCTATTTTAAAGGAGACAAATTCAGTCTCAATCAATGCCTAAAAATCATATATAAGGAAAGGAAATGCAAAAGATTCCCTATGCTTCAGCAGTGGGAAGTCTTATGTATGCTCAAGTATATACGCGTCCATATATTGCATATATTGTTGGAATGTTGGGCATATATTTAAGTAATCTAGAATTGAATCACTGGATAGCAGCCAAAAGAGTCATGAGATATCTTCAAAGAACAAAACATTACATGCTTACATATCGGAAGTCAAATCAACTTGAGATCATTGTGTATTCTGATTTTGACTTTGCTGGATGCCAAAATAGTCGTCGATCCACTTCTGACTATGTCTATCTACTTGCTGGAGGAGTTATTTCTTGGAGGAGTGCTAAGCAGACACTCATAGCTTCTTCCACTATGGCAGCTGAATTCATAGCTTATTATGAAGCATCCAATCATGGAATATGGTTGCAGAATTTTATCGTAGGGCTGCTCATTATTGATAATATTGAAAGACCACTTCAGATATTTTGTGACAATCAATCTATAATATTATATTCAAATAACAACAGGAGCTCATCTAAATCAAAACATTTAGAGGTCAAGTTCCTTGTTGTGAAAGAAAGAGTTCAGAGTGGTAAAGTCTCTATAGACCATATTGGGGCAAACTCCATGGTTGGAGATCCGCTTACTAAAAGTTTACCACCCAAGGTCTTTCATGAGCATGTTGCTCATATGGGTGTTGTATCATTTGATGATATACTACTTTAGTGGGAATTTGTATTTGGTTTATGGTTCACTCTGTTTTGGTATTTTTGGTATTTTTGGTGATCTCATAAGGTTGGACCATTTGAAAATAAGCATGTTAGATCAAATTACATGTAATTTTCATGCTGCACATCCATAATTGATCTATCTCATTTAAGTATGTTGATATATGTGACCATTGATGGGTTTAGTTATGATAATGTAACGAAAATTACCTTGATCCTATACTGACATTGATTAATGGAAGAGATTGTTATTTTGGAATAATGACATGTTTTGGAGCTCATAAGGTTATACAATTATCTTCGTGTATATATTAAGTCCAAGTGGGAGATTGTTGGATGTTGGACATAAATATATACGTGAATTAGGAATTGTGTCATATGTTATTATATAAGGTTGGCTGAAATTAAACTGATTTACTAAAGTGAAAGGTTATGGGCCATAAATTAAAGTGTGGAATTCAATGTGTAGATACCTTTTCATATTTCTCTTTTCGTGATGGGTGAAAATGAATTTATGAAACTATAGCTATAAATAAGGAGGTTATGTCCCTGAATCAATAAACAGTTTTCGTTCTGGTATCCCATTGTCAAAAATTCAGGTTTTGGAAAACTCTTCTTAGATTCAGAAGAACAAAACCTAAGGTGGTCCAGGCTCTAGTTTCTCTATGGCTTCAGGTACGTTTCCTCTATCTAGTTTATTTACTCGATGATTTGATATGAAATCTAATAAAGTCCAATAGTAAATAGTGCTGTGGTGTTATTATGAGGTACTTATGGAAAAATTGATACATAATTCATATATTGCAAATTGAAGAGTGGAATTTATCAAGTAACACTACCGTGACAATTTTTCTTCAGTGTAAAATTTAATACCATGGTCTTCTACAAGCTATATCCTCCTCTTCAAACTTGCTAGTTGTCATATTTCATCATGCCTTTCACCAACAGATAATGGTAAGCTCAAATTTGGCCTTGCCACAAATAGCGGTGCCATATCCAATAGCCCTAAGGTAAGATCTAGTTTTGTATATAATGTGTCAGTCAATTATATGAATCGATCTCATATGTCTTCGATGATGATAGGTTTTCTCTTATTGTAACTACAAAACTTCAGTTTCAGCTCATGGTTTTACCATTATTAGTTATGTCCATTTCTCTAGTCTTTTGGTTGGTTCAGTAAGTCAAGCTATAGTTTGAGGCTATCCAACTTCCAAACCATGGGTATAGGGTCCATATGGCCACATAAATATGTTATAAATGTTGAATATGCCTCATATACAAATGATAGGATCAATTATGCTATAATAAAGCATGAACTATTAGAGTATACGTGAAGTATACAAGTTTTAGACGTGAGGGTTTAAGGACTAGACTTAGGCCACCCGTTTTCACTATATCTTCACCTGTTTCTTGATCGTTTTCGGTATTTTAAAACTCCCTACATTATTTAGCTGTTTACTTATGTCGTTTAGTATATTTAGATGTATCCACTAGTCCAAGTGTAAAACCTGTGACTCGATTCAGAGTTTTACGGGAGCGAACCAATCGGTTCAACCGTCGGTTCAAGTCGAGTCAACTTCATGGATCGCGAGCTGAGTTGAGGCCAGCAGTGAGTTATGAGTGATGAAGGTCATGTATGCTCAAGTATACAATGATAACGTTAAAAAGATGATGAAAAATGAGTTATCAAGTATATGGAGGTATGCAGTATTGATTGTTATTTTTATTTGATCGTAGAATAGTTTTAGGGCCAAATGACTAATTAGGACGCTATATAGGTGAGTTTGGGTGGGTTATTAGTTATAGAGCATGTCATTTGGATGTTGTTGTATTTGTTTTATTTTATGTGATTTTTCCATATTTTTCTAGATTTCTTTTAGGATTTATTACGAACTAGTTTTTATTTTGACTCGAGTAGGAATCGAGTCAATACTTAATTACAAAATTGCCACTGGAGTATATCTTCTTCCTCCCAACACTTCCCCCTCCCAAAACCCTCGCCGCCCACTGCGGTCGCCGCCGCCGCCGTTGTCGACGCCGCGCAGCTCCTGATTAACGATGCCCAGCCCCGCCGTGCCGTCGCCGTGCCGCCACGACCCACCCCGGAAACAGTCTCGGCGCCACAACACCAGAATCGCCCCACAAGCCATGACGCCCCACCCTTGTTGATTCGCCTCCGTCCAGGCCGTGCTGCCGCCGCCGTGACCCCAACGACCACCACCTTGACCTCCCCGATGTTTCCCCCATCATCCTGACTGCCGTCGAGGCCAACCGTAGCCCAGATCGGAGCACGCCGCCGTCGCCGCCCATTTTCGACGCCGCCACCAACAGCCATCACCGCCCCAGCTACCCTGTTTGACATCACCATCGGACCAAGCTCGTCGAGCTGGTGCCGATAGAGCCCATGATTGCCCCGTCCAGAATCATCGCCGGAATCCGCTGGAAAACCGCTGACACTGGCCGGAAAACCGCCAGAACCGCCGGAAAATTGGATTCGTGGGAAATTCACCGGATCATCCACCGAACGCACCCGGTCGAATCCGATTAGACTTCGAACGCCGCTAAGTGCCGAATTCGAGTTTCGAGCCACGAAATGGAAACCCTAGCCGTCGCCAATTTTTCGACGACGCGAGGTATAAATTACTCCGACGTAAATTCTTAAATTTATAATTATTAGGGAAGCATGCTAGACTAGATAATTAGATGACTTTTCGTGTTTTTAACGTGTCTGTATGTTTGTGTTTAATTTAATAAGAATTATGAAATTGGTTGATTGATGAATGTTCAAATGGAAAAGTAAGGAATTAATTAGGTGAACTGATTAATTACCCTGATTTCATGAGACGTAGATTGAAAACTCACTAGAATTGACTTAGGATGAATGTGTGATGATTGATGCGTGATTGTGTTGATTGTGTGTGCATGCTATAGGATGTGTGATTCATCATGCGGGCGTTAGCTTTTAGCTTAATTGTGTAGGTACGGTGTAGGAGCTTGCCGCCTAGGCACGAGGACCCGTTTGGAGCTTCTACCAGGTTCGTTTAGGACTCGTTCTCTATTTTTACGCTACTCTATTGTGTATTTGATTTATCATGTGCAAGACGAGTTAAGTGGCACTTTATCGGATCCCACTTAACTCGGGCCATTTAGCCAACAGTTCTTTTTCCGATTAATAACCCTCGAGGATGAGATCCCTCGAGTTTGTTTTCGAACTTCAAATCCAGCTCACGATGCCTTCGGACCTATTGTATAAATCCCAACCCAGGCCTATATATATATAGTTTTCGCGTTTTCGGTGAGAGATGGAATGAGGGTTACTGACGGCCACGCCTTCAGATAGAGCGTGTGCTCAGAAGAGCGGGCTCTGGAGCTAGGGAGAACCCATTCGTTCCCGAAGGATCTGGACAACTCCACCTTTGAGTTCCTCAAACCCGGAGAAGTGTGGAGGTTTACGGGTACTGCAATGCAGCGCATGTCTAGACTTGTGGTTCAAAGGGCACTAAAGGCGACTGCCTGAGAGTGCTCGGCCTTCGTGCTCAAGGCCAGGAGTAATATGGAAGGTGCAGAGGGCGAAAAGGAATGAGATTTGATGCGAGAAGCGATAGAGAAATGGCCAACGTATGAGAATGAGAAAGAAAGGGGGACGCTGTCGACTCGAGGGCGACGGCTCGATAGCGACGGCTCCCATATGTGCCCTGATGAGAGTTCTTGAGGAAGTATATGGTTTTCATTCAACAGGAGAGTTTGCTCTCCTGTGCCAGATTGATATTAGTTATTTTCTGGGCCGGTAACACCCATTACTGATGGTTTCTATATATATGTAGGTGAGAAATGCGAGGGATGAAAGCTGTTAGGACTGCGGAGGAGTAGCACAGAACCGCGCACACATGTTCCTGCCGCGTGTAATGTATAATGATGGTGTGTTAATGCTATGTGAATGATAATTCATTAATGGTTGCATTTTCTAAGGATATCATCTCCTAAATACTGTAGTAACCCAACATCTCAAGTTATTTTTCATAATTTTATAAAAATCTTATTTTCGATTAACATGTCATGTATCTCTAGTTAAATTGTATCAAGTCTTTTGGGAATTTTTTTTATTTCATATTAGTTTTAGGTGGAGGTTGAATTCGGAAGTTTATATTATAATGCACTGCAATCTTGTTTCGACTGCTTTAATCATTTTGACAAAGTCTTATGTTGTTTCGCAGGTGCACCCAAATTATGAATTGTGATGTAATGCTTAATTTCATGCTTCCCTTTTATGTCATGTCATCTTACTATATATAAAATTGTCTCTATGCCATTGCATGGATATCATAAAAAATAAGAGTTCATTAATGGTTGCATTTTCTAAGGATGTCAACTCCTAAATGCTGTAGTAACCCAATATCTCAAGTTATTTTTCATAATTTTATAAAAATCTTATTTTCGATTAACATGCCATGTATCTCTAGTTAAATTGTATCGAGTCTTTTGGGAATTTTTTATTTCATATTAGTTTTAGGTGGAGGTTGAATTTGGAAGTTTATATTATAATGCACTGCAATCTTGTTTCGACTGCTTTAATCATTTTGACAAAGTCTTATGTTGTTTCACAGGTGCACCCGAATTATGAATTGTGATGCAATGTTTAATTTCATGCTTCCCTTCTATGTCATGTCATCTTACTATATATTAAATTTTCTCCATACCATTGCATGGATATCATCACGAATAAGAGTTCATTAATGCTTGCATTTGCTAAGGATATCATCTCCTATAATGAGGGTTGAGTGTATGCTATGCTCTTAATGAAATATTGTGTTCCGATTATTATGTCATAGTAGATGGTTTGTGATTTTCCTTCCAGGGGTAGGTTTTTACATTAACTTTTTGTTTATATTATTTGTTACCTTAATTTACTTTGTTAAGGCATAACAAATGAGCTTAGAAAATTTATTTGTTAAAATTCCAACAATAATAGTGATAGTGAGTAGGAATGGTAGAGACGAGGTTGGAAAATAAAAAATAGTTGTCAGTGGCATTGCAAGCAATGGTTATGATAGGATGGAATACCTATGGATTCAATTTGTTGGAGCTATGCGAGTCAATCGGCACATGTGGTGGTTTTCTAAGGGCTACTGTCGGTGAGATGGAATGACAACGGTTAGTGGAGGTGATGACTCAAAGTTGAGAGTACCGCCATGATAGCCGACAGGGATGACTAAGTGGGGTGAAAGGGCTTGGCATAGGATATGATCGGGAGTGAAGGTGTAAAAAGGCCAAAAAAATTTTCAAACAAAAAACAGCTTGTATGGCCCCACATTTCTCAAAGATTTAATAAATCGGTGTTACCAATAAATCATTAATTTTAGTTAATAACTTTTTTAAAAAATTATTTAGCTTATTAATTTTTAAACCATGGTTGACATATATAATCCATGGCATTCCAGAACAATTATATATAAAATAAATATGCCAATAAAATCGAAAAATGATGAGCAATCAATCTCTTAAACATGTAAATACTAAATACATCAAAAATTATCATGATAAGCCCAAGAAAATTCCATGACTCAACAAAATTGTGTTGGTCAATGAACATTTTTCAATGGCATAAAACATTTATTTGAAAAAAAAATCTCTCACACTACTTCAGACTAAAAAACCACCTTAAATAAATAACGGTTAAAACAAAAACAAGGAACATAGTGTCAGAGCAAGTCCAAGTCAGAATATCATTGGGCATAACCAAATCAACTTAAGAACATGGTATAATCACGTTATGTAGGATTTGAACCCATGGCATCGGAGACCCACATTCGATCGAACTAAACTAAGAGAGCTTTCTTGTGACATGGCAGGAGATAGAATTACAATGGATAGAAAATGATTTTTTCCTACTCCCTGCCCCTCCCAATTTATTAGTTAGCATGCATTACATTATTCTAAAATTTTAGAATACGTCCCATTTGAATTGGCTTCAATGTATTTCCCTTTCGAATGTATAAGAGAAATAATATAATAGGGATGACAAAATTTGAACATGCGACATTTTGTACCCAAAACGCACTACCAAGTTGCGCTACATCCCTTTCCATCAGTTATACCCTGTCATTGTATACTATAACATGGGCTCTCGTACACTTTTTTTAAAGCAATCTCCTGTGGGTTTTTAAGGGAACAATCTTATACAAAGTTTACCTTGGTGCTTCTCATTTTAATTTTCATTCAGAAAGCAAATTGCACAATTCGCCTTCTCAAATAGGCTACTGTATAAGTCAAAGTTTTCTTGTTTATTGCTTTTTGGTATATTGCTTGACAACTAAATAATGAACTTCAATTTCTCTCCGAGCAAAATCAAAGTGCTTACTTGTCGCCATACACAGTAACTTTGAAGTAATTTGTATTAAATCAGAAGTTGGTACTACCTCGGATTAAAAATTATGATTCAAACCAGCATTGTTACATCATGGTCCCATCCTAATTGTGATTGAAAATTGGTTTAGTTATATTTATAAAAAATAAACAAAACTAAAAATAATTGAAAGAACGGCCATTGCTATGAAATCCCATGACCGGAGACCGGAAGTCCGCCGACGAGGGAGGCAGTGAGGCCGCTGGCGAACACCAGCGGCCGCTCTGGCGCAACCGCCCGAAGACTAAAACTCGGCACCACCGTGGCGGCCACACTCTTCATCTCCATGATCGCCATCTCCTTCCCGAGGCACATCTGGAGCCCGGCGTGGAACGCCGGGAACTTGAATGGGCTCGCCGGCGAGAACTTGCCGGCCTTCATCCACCTCTCCGGCCGAAACTCCATACAATCTGCTCCCCATATGCTGTCCATCCTTCCCATGGCGTAGGCGTGATAGGTCACCCGGCTCCCCTTCCGAACGAACGTGCCGTCGGCCATCACGTCGTCCTTCGTCGGGAACCGCGAGTCGAATTGCACCGGCGGGTACAGCCTGAGGACCTCGTGTATCACAGCGTGGAGGTAGTGCATCTCTCTGAGCTGCTCCAAGCTCGGAGCTGCTTCCGTACTGCTAACTTCAACGACCTTCTTGACTTCGTCTCTAATGGCGATCTCCACTTTTGGGTGCTGGCCCAGAACCAAGAAGAGGTTCGTGAGGCCGGAAGCGACTGTGTCGCGTCCCGCGAGCATGAAGCTAACGACGATGTCGCGGAGATACTTGTCGTCGTCGACGGAGGCCATGAAAAGAGATAAAAGGTCGTGACCCGGGCTGTGTCTCCGGTGACGGATCACTTCTAAGGCTAATTTATTTACTATCGAAATGGCCTCCTTAAGTTGCTTCTCGGAGCCGAGGTTGAAGAGGCGTTTCAGCTTCCAAGCCAACGGCGAGGACATCGCCGCCCGCCGGGCCGAGAGCTGGGTGGCGACGTCGAAGGCCTTAGCGATTTCCGACATTGGGCTGGACAGGTTGAGGCAGCCGGGGTCGACGCCGAACAAGATTCTGCATATGCCGTCAAAGGAGAACCGCCGGAAAACGTCTTGTAGGTCGATAGTACCACCGGCACGGGCGGCTACGGAGAGGAGGGGGACGAGGTTGGATTGGATCTCGGAGGAGACGATGGCGAAGGCGTTGGACCTAACAGAGACGCTACCGAGCTCGAGGCTGGCCATCTTGCGCTGGAACAGCCAATGGCCGCCGTCGACGTTGAAGATTGTTGATTAATCAATTATTAATCAATTATCACCGGGAGGTAGAAATTGAGGCAAAATAATAGAAGCATGAAGGAGCGGGAGCCACCATGTCATATAATTATCCTAGATCGACAATATGAGGGAATAAAAGATAAGAGTAAGATTTGATGAAGATTAAATTCATGTTAAGGGAAATTCGACTCTAGAACGAGTTTTATAATTTTGACTTCGCTTTTAATTTAAAGTTATTACTTAGATTTAGTTAAGTTAGTTATTTTTGTTTTGCTCCTCATTTTATTTTCTTTAGTTAATTATAGGAAATTCATCTCCCTGTGGGACGATACTCGATTTATCATTATATTACTTGTTTCGACCGTGTATACTTGCATGTCACTAAAATTATTCGAACAAGTTTTTGATACTGGGTTGTACCTCTTGTTAAGTGTTTAAAATTTACAATATTTACCCAGTTTTTTTAATATGATTTTGTACTTCTCGAGTATAAACATTATTAATTAAGTAATATTTTACTTTATTATTTTAGTTAATTAATATTTTATTATATATGCTTAACTTTGATGTTTTAATGCAGAAAAAGATGAATAAATTAAGCTTTGGATTTGATTGGTCATGACACTTGGCACTACCCAATGGTTACAATTCATGGTGTTCAATGGAGTCGAACAGTTGGAAACTTGAAGAGACATTATAATTAATTAGATTACGTCGATTTGTGAACACCCTCTTCGAATTCTTGTATCTCTACTTCTATATAAAGGGGTGGTCATTTGTTGTTGATCATATCTCATCTCTTGGCTTCAGAGTGTAGTAAAAGTAGTAGTTTTAGTTTTTGTAATTTCTTTCTCTTTCGTAATAAAAATTAGTTTCTTTTTTATATTATTTTCTATTTTTATTATGGAGTAGTTTTATATTTCGTTCTAGAGAAGAATGGAACTTAACATGATTTAATTGAATTTATTTCAAGCTCTTACTCTTTTATTCAATCAAATTGTTTGAATTATCATATTCTTAATGCTAAGAATAGATTGATCACCTAATTCTTAGATCACGAGGTTTAATTAGATTTCGGGAGAAATTAATTAGATTAGTCATTGATAATTCATCATACGACGAGTCTTTTGACTTGTTTGTCGTTGTGGTCGGGAGATACACAACACCGTATGCGATTGTAAGGCAAATCTTAATGCATTATTTTGTTGATTAATCAATTATCACCGGGAGGTAGAAATTGAGGCAAAATAATAGAAGCATGAAGGAGCGGGAGCCACCATGTCATATAATTATCCTAGATCGACAATCTGAGGGAATAAAAGATAAGAGTAAGATTTGATGAAGATTAAATTCATGTTAAGGGAAATTCGACTCTAGAACGAGTTTTATAATTTTGACTTCGCTTTTAATTTAAAGTTATTACTTAGATTTAGTTAAGTTAGTTATTTTTGTTTTGCTCCTCATTTTATTTTCTTTAGTTAATTATAGGAAATTCATCTCCCTGTGGGACGATACTCGATTTATCATTATATTACTTGTTTCGACCGTGTATACTTGCATGTCACTAAAATTATTCGAACAAAGATCCCCTTGCCGAGCAGGTCCGAAAACGGCTTTCCCTTCGGGTAGACATGGAATCGCGACCGGAGCATGTGCTCAACGTTGTCGGGATTGGCCGTAATGGTGTTGCCGAGGATATGAACGTGAATAGTCCCGGTGGGTGACTCGCGGAGCAGGTGGGCGTACCAGTCGCCGAGGCTGTCGAACTTGCCGTGCCACCCGGCAGACATATAGGTCCGGCAGATTTCGCAGCTGCACCAAGGCCGGAGCCGGAAGAGGTTGAGCAACATAAAGAAGACCGAAAAAGCTATGGCGAAGAAGAAGAACAGTGCCGAGATAGCCATTTGAAGGTGGTAGGCAGACATTTGAGGATAGAACTTGAGAAATCAAAGTAACGAATTGATGCTAAATGAAGATGATTAGGCTTGTGATCAATTCAGAGGGAGAGGATTGATATAGTTCAATCAGAAATAAGCTTCAGATTGATGGCCACTTCAAGTTCCTAGCATCTAAATATATATAAAGAAGACTTATATCAATTTTGTCATAAAAAACTCGTGCCCAATTGAGGACATGGAAGAAAGAAAAGTACAAAGTTGAGTGAGTCGACGTTGGTTGCCAGTTTAATTGCTCACTTTGAATTACATGTGCTATTTGTGAAATCTCCCCCCACCATTCTGAACAGGTTCTTTTTTGTTGACCATTTGGATTTACTCGTGTTTGGAACGGAGTTTTAAATACCCTCTCTGCCCCCGGCTTGCTTTCTTCAAATTTAGGATGTTTTGGTTTTCGCATCATTTTTAATTTGTTCTTACTTTAAATTTTTTTATCTCCCAAAACAGGAATTTATTTATTAAAAATGCATTATTTTAACCGTTATTTAATTAATATTAATATCTATTATGTATTTCATTTACAATTCTAAAATTTAGTTGAATTGGATTCTATTAGGCTAAACTAAATGTATTTAAAAGTGCGATATTTAAAATTTTGGTTTGGAGGGTGGGATAAATTAGAGATGGCGGGACTATCAATCTATTGCAAGCCATGGAGTGTTTTGTTGGGATGGAGAAATGAGTTGCACGAGTGATGGTTTATTTTCACCAACTTAAGAAATTTTACTTACCACGAGGAAGAGATTGCTTATATGTTATTGGGTTTTGTAGACTCTTAGTCATTGGGTCATTGTTGGAAGGTTTTCAGCCGTACATAAAACAAAAAGTTATTTTAATTGGCTTGTTTAAAGAAGTATTCTAGTGCATGTTAGGCAGCTAAGAGTTTACACAGGTAATTCTTTTTCTTAAAAAAAAATACACATGACAATTCTCGACTTGGGGAAGTTCTAACGGAAGTCTCGATCAACAAGTAGTACCCCTTGTATATGTAAGCGGGCTTGACTAACCACCTGCCTAACTCCCTAGCATTTTCCCTGCACTCACGATAAGGTAACACCCAATGTGCAAGGAAACAACCTTTATTTCAGAATATATATTCTTAAGGAGAAGGGGAACTAAAGTTGGGTTATTTAAAAAAATAAGAGATTCGACTAATAAAAATAAAAACAACTTTTATTTTCTCATTTAATGAAAGCGTATCTTAAAAACTAGAATTTATTTCTAAGATATCATATGATTGTAGTCTATATATCTCATTATTAAATGAGAATTTATTTATAAAATTTGAATCTACCTCTAACATCTCTTGTAAAACCTATGATCCGAGTTAGAGTTTTATATTCGTAAATCAGTCGGTTCAATCGTCGATTCAAGTTTAATTAGTTTCAAAACATGTACGCTGAGCCAAGGCTAGCCACGTGTATGAGCCATGGGGAATAAGTGTATCCGAGTACACATTGATAACGTCAATGACACACTAGGGAAAATGAGTTAATAGAATATACAACAATATGTCAATTTATTTTATTATTTTATATAGTGGATTGTAAAATTAGTTTTAAGTCATTTTCCACTTTAAAAAACGTTATTTATTATTTTTGGGCGACTTAATAAGCTTGGAAGATGTCATTTGAATTAGAACAATGTTATTTTATTTTATAGCATTTTATTATATTTTATTTTATATTTTTTTAATTTATGTATTATTATTGACTCGAGTGAGGAGCGAATCATATTTTAATTACAAAATTACCATTCGCGTTATTTCTCTCCCGACCGATTAGTTTCTTCTCCCTCCCCGACATGCATTCTAATCGCCCATCCGGCCCCTCACCGCCGGCGACGACATCACCACTGGCCAGTGCTGAACTCACCGGCCTGTGCCGCAGCCACCGACGGCCACCTTCCCCGACCATGCTCTCCTTGTCTGGCCCTTACTTGCTGGTTCCTCCCTACCCTAGCCGCCCCTCCCCCTCCTTTCTGGCCACCCGCTTCGGCTAGTGCTGCCAGTGCCGCGGTCGACCTCACCCTCCAACCACCTGTCACCTCCGACTGGTTGTTGCCTAGGCAAGATACCATCTCCAGATCCCTGCGGCGTACCGTAGCCCAACAATGGCCGAGTCTCCCCTTGGCCGAGTGATAGCCATGCCAATAACAGTCGCAGCCTCATCGTACATTGTCGTCACCGTCGTTGGTGCCAACAACACGTATACGTTACTGCTGATTGATTTGATTTTAGTTCATGATTGTGGGTTGCATAGCATTATTAAATTATGATAATTGATATGTTATCGCATTGAATTAGAGAAAATATGAAGTTAGGTATTAATTTTAAAAACAATGTACTTTGATTGGCAAGGATGATTAAATATGAGTTGTTTGCATGGAAATCCTGCAAGGGATAGCATTGGGGAAATTATATAGGCAATTAGAAATTTAATTATGCTAAGGTGTTGTTGATCATAATTGATTACGAATGTTATGATTAAAGTATAATTAGAAACCTTGAATTTCCTTTATTAGGGTAATATATGAATTAGTGATTAATAGGTATATTAAGTTGAATACCACACGTTACGTAGAGCATTGGATTATGGATGGAATCATAGATTATGTTATCATGAGTCAGAATGATGAAATGATGAATTCATGATCTAGATTGATGTTATCTAGTAAGTTAATAGATTGTAATTGGAAAGGATGATTGATTCGTGTTAGTAAGGTGTTGTTATTTCATTATATAGGCGTATCTATGGGGGAAAATAATATTTACAATTTTATGGGTAATAGATTGGCATTCAAAACCAGAGGGCCTATTCAGAAAATAATATCATAAATAATCCGACCTTCTCGAACCCACTCTTTACTGGCAACAACAGCCATATCGTGTGGGCATCAACCGATTTTCAAGGTAGAACATCATACCTTGTTGTGAACTGTTAGGTAATGGCCGACTTTCCTAAGACACCAAGTCTTAGATATATTTCTGATCTTCTTGATAAAGATAAATGAGATATTCCCTAATTTAGTCCATGTCTAATACTTATTAGGGTGAGATCTTGTATATTAATCAAACTATAATTATGATCTTCATTATTTGGTTCATTGATTTATTCTTGGGTCAAGTTGTTACCGTAACACTCCAATTCAATTTGAACCCAAACCAAATTGAAGCATTAAATCTTAAAAAATTACTCTTGAACACTTGATATAAAATACTTACCAAAGGCCAAACGAAACTACTCAGTGTGCCATAAAATGGAAAGCTTGAGTGGCCCTCTAGCCATGATGAATGAATCGGCCGAATCGGATCGGCATTGCGCCCATCCGATTACGGGGCCGACTCGGTCGGCCCCGAATCGGCCTCGGAATCGGCCGATTCCGACCGATTTAACTCGGAATCGGAATCGGCCGATTTAAATCGGAATCGGTTTTTTTAATGAAATTACTAAAATACCCTAGGTATGATTTTTATTAAATTATTTAAGCATGGGTAAAATGGTAATTTGGATTTTAAAAACCTAAAATCAAACCCTCTCCCCCACGCCGCCGCCGCCGTCCGCCCGCCGCCGCCCCGTTTCCGCCCTCCGCCGTGCTCCCCGACTCCGGGCTCGCCGCCGACCGGGCTACCGACCTCGCCGCCGACGTGTGGCCTGACCGAATCGAGCTGTGACGCACGAATCGCCGTCAACTCGCCGCCGACTCGCCGCCGGCTCCAGGCCGCCTCGCCGCCGGCTGCGGGCCGCCGACTGTTCGTCCGACCGGGCTGCCGACATCCTCCGACATCGCCGCCGACCGGGCCGGCGGTGGCGGCGGCGGCGGCGGCAGGGGGTAAAGAGTGGCATTCTCGTAATTAAAAGTTGACTCGAGTCTAACTCGAGTTAAAAATAATAATTAATTCTAAATAATTTAAAAAATCTTAAAAAATATTTAAAAATATCAGAAACTATAATACACAGAATAATATCAAAATAACATCAATACCCAATTTTAATATATTTATATTATAAATTGTCAAATTATTATATATGACCGATTAAATTAATTTGGACCGATTCAACTGAACCGATTCTTGGCCGATTCAAACCGATTCCGATTCCGATTCATGCAACCATGCCCTCTAGTACACATTGTACAAAAATGAAACAAAATCTTACACATGCCCATGGCAAGCAAATGGGATGGTTAAGCAAATTTTAGGTTTGAGCTCATGCACATAGAACGTCTATGTAAATCTAAGCTACAAAAGAGACTCAAATCTGAAAGAAAATGTAGCGAAGTCTCCCCTTATAATTGGGTGGTTCGAAAAAATTGCACAACACAACCTACTAATAAATCAATATAAATAAATATAAGGCAAGAATTATATGTGGTCACCCCATGTAATATTGCCAATACAGTACTTAGGTGATGATATCCTATTCAATCCAGTAAAATATATTATTTTCATCCTCAAAAATATATTAAGTTCAGGATATTTTAAAATCCCCAAAATAACTATGTTATTTTATTTCGAAACGAATCCAAAATATTATTAAATTAATTTAATTAAATAATATTTATGGATTGTTTCTAATAAGCTTTATTTATTGTCTTTTTACATTTCGTTATTAGTTGTATTTTTTTATTTTCTTTTCATATTTCGTTAAGCCCTATATAAAAGGTCTAAGTTTAAACATACGATAGGAGGATAGAGCTCACAATATCTCTATTTCCTTTTCTCTTCCAATTGCCTACTTCTTGATTTCTATCTCTCTCTCTCGCATATAGATTAGTTTCTTATGTGTACTTTTATCTCTCTCTCATATAGATTAGTTTCTTATATATGCTTCTCTAAATAATCCTACTAATAGTGAGGTATGATGTAGGTATATTACCATCGACTAGATTCCAGTACGTGTGTATGGTTATGTATGATGCAAAGCATATTACCGTTGACTAGATTTCGGTACATGTGTATGTTTATAACACGTTATATGTTCCGTTGAGTTATCCACGCTACACGTTGTGCCTTTTGGGAGAGTATGTATGATTATATATGTATGCATGATTTTAGTTGGCCATTGAGTGATTCAGGCCTATGCTTTTAAGTTTCGCTACCTTGAAGTTTGTACAATAGTAGTTAAATTATAAGCTTCATGAATTTTTAACATTGCACTTCGGTCTATCCTTAGATGGAAAATTGGGATGTTATATAATGTCTAATCACAAACATGTTCATCATAAACATTAATATAGCATATTTTTTTCTATTCTTAGGACCTATTTGTAAGGTTTAGGGCTAGTCTTGAGTCGGTTCGAACGAGTTTCAGCCAGACCAATTTTAACAATATGAGTATGGGGCTCAGATGGTCATATGAGCATGTTATGGTGGCTGAGTATGCCCGACATGTAAATGATAGCTTGAGTTAAGCTATAGCAGAGCGTAATTATTCGTGTATACGCAAGGTATATATATGATTTTTACGAGTGAGGTAGGATTTTAAGCATAGATCTACGTCATTGCCGCGTTTAGTATCCGTTTGGATTTTTTAGGGTATCTCATTTACAAGCATCTTAGGAATTTTAGATTACCGAATTGTGGGGTCCAGTTTGATTGAATAGCAGATTTTTTTCACTAGATTGAGTTTAGGGTTCAATGCCTATTTAGCTTTCTCACCTCGATTCTCACATATAGAGTCACTTTTAGGACTCGAGTCAATTTCAACTTTGGACGATCTCGATCTGAGCTTTCCATCTATATGTATATTATATATACCCATAGGTGGGTCCCACTAGGCCACGAGTCGTTGGACTTTCAGATCGAGCCAAGTGGTAAGATCTGAGCCATCCACATCAGCCCTAGTTTTCTCCTATTGATTTTCAAGATGTTTCTATTGATTTTTGGAGTTTCCACCATTACTGCCACTACCACTTCGGTTCGCCACCGGTGAGTTTTCGGCTCCCCCAGGTCACTGAACTGGCACCGTATTGCCACCTCGTGATCGGCTATTGGTTTCTGTATATGTTATTATATATTTGTTTGTTTGCGTGTATGTTATTATTTATTTGTATTTAATTATGCATTCTTATATTGTATAACTATGATATTATTATAATACATAATTAATGAATATTAACTATTTATTTATTATTGAATTATTTATTAATTATTTAATTATTTATGTGTTTACTAACACGAGTATATATGATATTTACTCATCTTTACCTGTGTATTTATATAGTATAATTGTATTATTATTTTATGATTAGAATATTATTTATGTTCATGTATTTATTATTTACCTAATTATCTATGAGTGTATTTATTTGTTTATTTAGTTATTTATTATTTATTTATTATTATTATTATGTCTCGATTTGCATACCAAGTATTTTGTACGCTTGTTAGTACTATTTTTTTATTATGATGTATTGATAATATAAGCTCACACCATGAGTATGCATTCTATATAGATGTTAGTGTTTTTCTTAATAGTGGGTTTCGACGTAGGTTACGAATTCCTAGGTCGCCGTAGATGTGTCGATGTACTTAGAGTTTTGACCACAAGTCCGTAGGATTCTCCCTCTCATTGACTCCTTGCGTGTCCAGGTTAACCGTGTTTTAGATATAAGACGACACCAGCAATGTTTTATTAGATCCTTCTGATGTTGGGCATGACGAAGGCTTTGATTCGTTCATGTTGGAGGAGGTAACTCACCTGGCCGGAGATATCAGCCTTGAAAACCTGGGCATAAATGATGAGAACATGAGAGACGAGCTACGGGGAGAGGTGGAGATAGTCATCAATGAAGCTGCTACGGTCAGTTTTGATGACAGCTAACAATGTTAAAAATCTTGTGATGATGACAAAACCAATATGAAATTCAATGAAAAGGGCTTGGTGTAGAGGCATGGATATTTTGTGATCAGTGATGCACTCTTAAATTCTGTGGCAGATACGATGTTGCAATTGGGGTGAACACACTTGGAGCCAAAGATATTCTTGAGTCGCCAAGAAATTCGTGAAATTGGAGCTTGTCCAACACATGTCCATTGGCAGCAAACAATATTAGTTATAACCAAGGGGGCCCGCTATAATGAACCTGATGATTATAATTACGATAATTATTACTGTATTAGCATAATTACTTAAGCGCTTTTGTTAATTACGTCACATATTTGAATCAACTAGAATCAATATTTAGGGTGATATCAATTTATTTCCAGGGCTAAGTGTCTGCAAGAAATTTTTGAGTGGTGTGGGCGACTCCCGGGGCCGACACCGTGGTGGGCACGCACGTTGTCCCCATCCGCGTCGCTCCTACGAGGAGCAGAAAGTTTTTTCAAAATTTTTAGCCATGACTGATTGGATGCGAATATTTCAGTAGGTTACGGGGGTTTGTAAGCGGGTCGGGGAGGTCACGTTTAAGTGAGATCGGCATGACTAAAAACAACCCACTTGAGAGGTCTAATATATCATAAAGTGCTAAGGTAGGTAAGTGGGGAGAGGCTAAAGAGTTTCCATGCCTCACATACCTTTTAAAAAGACAAAGTTTGAAAGGATGCTAACTAAGGAGATTCCTTAAGCTAACTAGACTTTGCTAATGTAAGCACAATCCTTTTTCTTTTCGTTCATTTGAACCTCATTTTATCTAAATTAAGTGTATACCTGGACATTGTGCAGGCTAAGTTTATTATTTTATAGATATTAATATAAACATATAAAAATAGCCAAAAGTATAAATTATATGGTAGCCTTTTTTATTGAAGAAACGACACCAAAGTTGCTTTATGTTTTGCAACTTTGTTGATATTTTAAGTTGTCACTTTTTAAAAGCGGTTAGCTCAAATTGAAGATCTATCTATACTTCTTTATTAATATACCACGCCCTATCGAAGTAAATATTATTCGATAGACTAATTTTGCCAAATCTCACATACGGCGTAAAGTAGATTTCTCTTAGACATGTTTTTGGAGTAAAAATAAAATTTTAAATGATGCTCCGCATCACTAAAATTAATGGCTTGTTGTATTTATAATGCTTTGTTATCTTCACTTTCTATTGTACTGTGCATGCTGCCCCAGTGTGCAAATTAAATGGTCCATAAATTTGTTTGTCCACGTATATTCATAGTACACACAATACTATACATGACATTACATCACATCAAATTACATCAAGTATCATAATTAACCCAAAATTAAAAAGTTATAAACACATCCTATTATATATCTAATCTATTAGATAAGAAACTATTTTAAAGAATCTCATCTCTAGCAACTCGGGGTATATGTATATTTATGGAGATTTTTGATGCAACTATACAATTGTCACTGCAATGAAGTGTATACATAATAAATGTTCTTCTCTGTCGATTTGGGCCTGTTATGTATTGTAACACACGAGTAGTCCTTTCCTTCCGTGTCATGAACGTCCACTGCATACTTTTCTCTGCATTTACGGCTGTAAGTGGTCGGTTGATTTTCGCTTTTGTTATTTAATTCAAATTAAATTAAAATAAAAGGATTAAATATTTTTTAATTATTTTAATAATATTAAAAAAACGTAATAAATTTAACTACATCATATTTATTTTGAAACAGTTGATTAAATTGATCAATATGAATAGGTGGCATTATTGTTATGTTGAATTAAAATTTTATATTATTATATCATTATAAAAGTTGGTTTAATATATATCTATACATAGTCTACGTTACGTCAAATTTATGATCTTGGTAAAATCAATGATTTTGTGTTATTAAAGACATTCTGTGTTTTGCATTAAAATTTATTAACTATTAACCATCAACTATTGGTCAAAATTCAACAGCGATAGATAGCTAGAAAAGCAAAAAATTAAGGGAGTAATGGTTAATGGTTAAAAAATCGGTAAATAGCGATAGGAAATTAGTAAATGGTGCAAGAACGAGTAACCATCCAGAAATTATTAAATAGTAACGGTAATAGAGAAACGCACTACATTTTTTTGACTTGAGAAAAGGCGGAAATTCACGTATTGGCCTTATAAAGATAAAATTAGAATGTTTTCCACTTCACTGATTGTGTGGGAAAAAATCGGTGAAAAAAGTGGTACCTTTTCCGTCCATTTAATGGGACAAGAATCACTTTTTTCTGTAGTGTGTTGAGGATAGATTTTAACAGTTTTATCTCTGCTAAACGGTATTTGATCCCAATTGCGGGACAATCGACAGTGTGATAGCCATATATGCAAGAGGGAAGTTGACATGCTTCCTTGGTGATCGCACTCATATTGCAGATGTGGTAAAACTATGCTTATATTCACAACATATGTTACATATCACTCTCGAATAGACTAGATGTGCATAGGTAAGTTGCTAAGCAGACAGCTTACCATATACCCATGTCTTGGTGGAGAGATGTGCAAGCTCGTAGCTTAGCAGCTCATTCTAAACTTTTCATTCATGGGCAACTACTGGAAAATTAATCACAAAGACCAAGCTGCACCATAAAAAATTATAGTCCAACAAACACAGCAACAGAAAATCTCCATGCCCCGTGGTAAACTCAAGCAATATGGCATAGAAATTGCACAGAGGGAGAGCTTCTACTTCCACGCAAAATGTTCTATACCTGATATGTGGTATGTGTACTGACATAATGTGGCGAATTAATATGAGCAGATACCTGGAGACATGGTGGTGAACGCAATGGTGACGATGCTAGGAGTTCACTCCAACATGGCAGCGGATCTTCCCTACCATTTGGGTTCTTCGGTGAGGCACCCGTTGCGATATCGCACCATTGAACAGTGCTCCATAAAGTATTTCAATGAGCATCCCTGTATCGGCAAGGATGGGCGGCCTATCGTCGTCCGGTGTGTTCCTGTCATCTCAGACTTGCCCAGCTTTCAACGTTACATGTACATTCGGTACTAAGCTCCCTCTAGAAGTATACCACTTCAAAGAAATCAGGGTATTAGTGATAGAAAATTATTATTTAAATCCTAATTTTATTCTACAAATATAGTTCACCTAGACTCGATATAAGAGTAGTAAGATGACTGGTTTCTCAATTCCTAGCTTGGTTTAATTTGTGTCATCACTAGGCATTGGGCTTGCTCAACACTCTGAGCTGTGGATACTTTGATGGCCTGCATTACTACTGGACTCGGCAGTACAACTATGTGATGCGCCTGGTGGACACATATGAACCTTACTTGTTCTTCAGAGGATGGTAATAACCAAGTTTTTGGCGTTAATATTTATGTCTTGTTTTTAAAAAAATGCTGCTAATTGGTTTTTCTCTGTCAACCTTTTGGTCAGTTTTGATGATATCAACACAGAAAAATTGCGCTCAACATTGAAGTTTAGCCGTAAGGAAGCCATGTCTCTGGGATTCAACCCAAAGGAGATAGATTGGGATGATTACTTTTTGAACATTCATATTCCAGGATTTTTGAAGCATGCCCTTTAGCTCAATTGCCTCAAGTTTACTTACTGCTTTGCTTGGCCTTAACTTATTGGGTTGTCCATCATTTCATCAAGAATTTGTTTATCCATCTGGTATCTGGAAATGGGCTTGAATTGATTTCATTTGTCAAGTGTTCAAAAGAAGATGTGGACTTAATGGATTAAGAATGATTAGCACTTGCTCATGTTCATACCTGTCCATGTAGAAGTATATTGTTGCTTCTAGATGTTCATTATTTTCTTTGGAAGATGTATTGGGATCACATTGTTGGTCTTTCTTACTTAATTATATGCAATCTTGAATTCTGAAGGTAGTTATAGATCTGTTTATATTTGTCTCATGTATGTATGAATTATTTATATCCGAAAAAGCATGTAGACGTAAGACATCTCTTTAAAATGGCTCCCTAAGTTAAAACTTTATAATTACATCCCAACTAATATACTAGATGATACGTTGATAGATATTAAACATGAGACTGAATTTGATAATCTTTCATGACCTCTATTTATTAATGAGTGGGTTTTCGCTCCTCCCGACGGTGACTCCACGGCAATTACTTTTCAATATAGTTTGCATGCATTTTTATAATATGCTTAAAATTTTAGTGAAAAATAAAAATTTAACCCCAGAAATTTAACAGCCCATCTAATTTAAACAATCTATTAAAAATTGGTTTATTCAAATTAATACAAGCAGTCCACCTTAATTAGAGTAAGACATCAATTGACTTAGAAGTTTATAATATTAGTAGTATAATTACAATAAGCATTCTACTTTAATTAGAGGTTACTAAGATCATAAGATGGCTTAAAATAAAACTAAATATATATTTTTTAATTTAAATTAATACAAATTTTTCTATAAAAAATTAGGCACCTAGAATTAGAATCCATATAATTATTATTATGCTTAAAATAAGTATATTGTTGAAGTTAGAAATTGTAAATAAGAAAACTCCTCAATAATAGAACTTCATAATATTATTAGTATGACATTTACTTTTATATTAATAAAAGAGGAATTCAATACTAGCATATGATTAAAAATAGAAAATTTAAGAAGTCAAAATGCCACAAAAATAAAACATAATAAATCAAACTATTATAATTTATCTTCTAATTTAATTAAGATCTGTCTTTAAAGATAATCAGAATCTGTATTTAAGATATATAATTATTATAATATATTTTATTATTCAACATTATTATATTTAGCATGGGGATGGAACTCGGACCGGATCTCATTGGGGTAGCCAAATCCAATCCCAAGGAAGCCAAATCTAGCATGGGCAACCAAATTCGGTTGGCACTAGGGAGGCGGCTAGATCTACAGAGTCCCAATTGGCAGTGACTAGATTCAGCCTCCATCGATCGGGGAAGCCCTAGTTCGAAGATAGCTAGGTCTTGCCTCTATCAGATGAAGGCCAGATTTGATCATTTTGGTGGACAGATCTCAGATATCGATGGTGGTTAGCAAAAAGTTGGACATAATTATTTTTTAAAAAAATATTTTTGTTTATTTTTTTAACTGAATACTAACTTTTGACCTTAGAAATATTGTTTACCCAATTTGAGAGAATGCTAAGCCATAATACAAACAAATATCCTTCAATTGTGAGTTTCATACAAATCACCAGTAAATTACGAAATAGTGTCTTAGCGCACCTCATAATCACAATTTCCTCTGTAATATAATAAAAAAACTCATAAAAGGACAATTGAACTCAGTAATTGTATAAAGGGGTCTGGAGTCAACCAAAAGACAGGCATATAAAAGGAAAGAACTCAACAAAAGGATAAAAAAGTCCCTGATGAAAGAAAATCAATCACATTACTATTCCATGTTATGTGTCTCCGTAGCAAGATTAGTTCATAACCGCTGTAGCACTTATTTGATTAGTGTACAGTACCTAAATTAATAGTTATTTTCTTATATATCACTAATGTTAGCTGTAAGGCAAATAAAAAGTTAGAGAAACATAAATTAAAGTACCTATTTATTATTAAAATAACAAAACGGTCATAGATATATTTATTGAGTAAGTGATTTAGTGAAAATTTATTGGGCCTTACAATAATATTAATTGTAAGGTCTTACAATAGATTCTACTTTATATAAAAAAAGGTTAATGAGTTAGAGGGAATTAAAAAGATCCTTTTAGATATTATGAGGTGGTGGGATATTTATGCTTGATTAATAGAAAAGAGGGAGAATGAATTGTCTAAAATATCCTAACTTGATAAACACTTTTGAAAAACTAATAATATAGGAGTGGCGGACAGGGTTGCTAAGGCCGTGGGCAGCCAATATCTAACAGGCTTGGGATTCAACGACCAAGTATTTAAATATTTTTTAATTAACTGTGAAGGGTGGCTAGATTTTGACTGTTCGTGACGAGATCTTTCCTAGGGTGGCCAGGTCCGACCTTTCTAAGCCTTGAGGCGATCGGATATTGCTGCCTCAAGCTAGATTTGGCTGATCACCGTTAGCATTTGAGTGTAAATTTATCATTATAATAAAAATTTTCGTTTTTTAGTAATTATGCATGATTTTCCTAACCACTTATGAAAATAAAAAAATCCCCTTTTCCAATAAAACACTCAAGTAGAAAAATTGCATCCTCTTGTCCACTAATCCTTGTCCACTTTGCCTAAATTATGGGAAAAGAAATGACATTCTCTTAATTCATTTATTTTGCAAATATGTGTTTCATCTTCGCATTGACATAATTACTTTACTGGTTTAATTATAGAAAGAATAGTGTCAAGCTGATTTTCATCGGCAAAAACAAGTAAAAGCGATTAGATTACATGTACGGTTAAATAAAAAAACAATTTTATCTCAAAGTTGCAAAAACATAACCATATAATTATCTAAATAAATAGCAAGATTCAATTTTTATTTGTCGATACTCTTGTTAAACAATCTCTGAATAAACTTAGTAAATTATGCATTTCCATGTCCAGCTTCAGTTTTTACCAACCTATAACATCAATATAAAAGGATATGACACAAAGTTATGCGGACAGGTAAGTAGTCTTTTTTCCAGACAAGAGGCAAGTACAATTGGTGGTGAGTGCCTGATAGATATCTCCAACTTAATTTGCCATGGCCAACGACAACGACCAAAGAGATTTATAATATTAAGTCTTCATACTATGCCCGGACGTCGTGCTCAATCCTCACAAGCTACTGGATGTTTGAAAAAGTTGCAGACAGGCCAAGCTGCCACCTGCCACAACACGTACATGTTGTCCATTGGCCATAGACAATTGTCATCTTGGCCCCTGTTGTAAATGTCAAATCAAGATCCCTCATCCAACTCAATTCTGAACTTGCCCATGCTTTGATGTGAACATAAAACCTTCAAGATTCAACGAACATTCCCTTATTGAATTCATCAGAAACGTCCAATGCTAGCCCCTGTGCACGTTGTGGACTGGAGTGGCACATCCGGAGTGGGATTGGGTAGCCTCTCACATGTATGTGGGTGAAGGTTTTTGCTTATCTGTTTGGTGATAGTGATGAACAGGATATGGCCGACATGCAAAGAGTGTATATTTAGCTTGTTATCGATGTTGCCGACAAGATGCATTGGCTGCGTATGGTGGCGCCGATGCGCTACGCGGGTATCGACTCAAGGACGGCGCCCACTAGAAATGCTGACTTGGGTCTATATAGCAAGAAGAAATTGGATGTGGCTACCGAAAGTGAGCATTGGGAGAGCATCATGAAATCCGGGAAAAGCACCCCTGGCGAATTGGCTGTGAAATTTATTTGGCAGCCCATGAAATTTAGCAAATCTTATGTGGTTAGGATATGAAGTACATGTTTATTGAGGAGTTTTGACTGCTTAAAGTTTTGTTGCCGTTGTGTGCCAGCTGATTCGTTAATTAGTTTTCCAAGCTGTTCAGCAACACATTTTTTAAGCAAATTTAGACGCAGAGAAATAAACAGATGTGTGTTTAGGTAGGGGCGTCAATGTTTTGCTTTTTAGTTTTGAGCAAAAGTCAGGTCATCTAAGGACAAATCCCTTTGATCATAGTGGGCGTTGAATTGGACATGGACAAATTTGACCGGATTAGAACTTTATATTTTTATATATTTTTAATCTTTCTTATGTTATAAAATACAGCATTTTTAAAAAATTGAATAATACCTCGTTCCCCCCCTTAGTTTCTTTTACATCAATAGCACAAAATCAAATTCAATACTTTTGTAAAATATTTATTGAATAAACTTTGATAATAAACTTAAAAGATATCACTAATAATATTATTAATTTATAGTTTTGTCATTTGTTCTGTACGTTAGTCATTCGATTAGATGAATGTTGATGTTTGGTTTGCTTATAGCATTCAAATTAATTGATCAGTCAAAATTCCATCGCAAGTCAAATTCAGTCATTCGATTGATTGTATGCACTCATCCTTGTCTGACTTTTTAAATTACAGATATCCTGGCTCCATTGCTTTCTTATACTTTCAAAAATATCAACAAAATAAAATACCACTTGCGCCCACAGTGAACGAGAAATAAGGTTGAAAATATTATGCTAATTGTCTTACTTTATATTGACCTTTCTCGGTAGTTAAAGAAGATAGGCTTATGAATCATATTTCGCCCCCTTTCTGTATGGTTTTACTTGGCTAGGTACAAAATCAATTCAAAATAAAGCCAAATTGTTTTGGCAAAAAATCGGACCAAGAATCAAGTGATTTATGCCGATCCGAGCCAATGAGATTGCACCACTTTGTGTATTGACAAAAGATCTATGGGTTTAATGAGAGGCACAGGGTTCAAACAGTAGGCATAGTAATATTGGAGAGGTTAGTGTGTGTGTGTATGAATGTTTTTAATTAACAAGATAAAACCCCGATGAGATTGCAGCAACTTGCATAGTTGAATGTAACATTCATTAATCGAGAAACTTGTAAATAGTACCGTGATGCCATTATGAGGTACTTATGACAAAATGGATACATAATACATATATTGCTAATTGAAGAGTGGAATTTATCAAGCAACACTACTGTGACAATTTTTTATTTATTGTAAAATTTAATACCATGGTCTTCTCCAAGCTATATCCTCCTTCTTTATTGTAAAATTTAATACCATAGTCTTCTCCAAGCTATATCCTCCTCTTCAAACTTATCAGTCGTCATAGGTGATCACGCTCTTCTCAAACACATCACGGTGAGCTCAAATTTGGCCTTGCCACAAATAGTGGTGCCGTATCCACCAGCCCTAAGCTAAAGATCTAGTCCTGTATATAATGTGTCAGTCAATTATATGAAACGACCTCATATGTCTTCGATGACGATAGATTTTCTCCTATTGTAACTATAAATCCCAAGTTTCAGCTTTGGGTTTTACCATTATTAGTTTTGCCCAACTCTCTAGTCTTTTGGTTGGTTCCAAGCTATAGTTTGAGTCTATCAAATTGGTTCCAAGCTATAGTTTGAGTCTATCAAACTTCTAGACTATGAGTGTAGGTTGTGTATGCCTGAGATACAAATCATACCATCAATTATGCTACAATAAAGCATGAACTGTTAGAGTATACGCGAAGTATACAAGTTTCAGACATGAGGGTTTAAGGACTAGACTTAGGCCACCCATTTTCACTATATCTTCGCTTGTTTCTTGACTGTTTTTGGTATTTCAAAACTCCATACATTATTTAGGTGTTTACGCATGTAGTTTAGCATATTTAGATGTATCTACTTGCTAAGTGCAGTATGATGGGCATAGGTCATCCTTTTAAAAGTTGGTTAGCAAAATTGAAAATCAATACATTTAGTGGATATTATTTCAAGAGGAATTAGAAGTGAGGCTAAATAGAGAGTTATCACAATCTGCCTACTTTAGGAATTTTCGTCTTCAAAATACCTAAACTTGGCCTATTACTAGGTCATCCTTTTAAAAGTTGGTTAGCAAAATTGAAAATCAATAGGTTTACTAGATATTATCTCAAGAGGAATTAGAAGTGAGGCTAAATAGAGAGTTATCACAATCTACCTACCTTAGGAATTTTCGTCTTCAAAATACCTAAACTTGGCCTATTACTAGCGGCCTTGCCCATTTCTTACTTGGCCTGTGGCCAACAACCTACTCCATGCCCTAGTCCAGCCCATCATTCAATAGAGTCCACAGATGGCTCTAATACCAACTGTAACTACCCGGCCTAAGTGCAAAATGATGAGCATAAGTCATTGCTTGAAAATTTGGTTAACTAAGTTAAAGATCAATAAATACATCCCTAGTAATATATTAGAACTTACTGTATGAGGTATTGAATGTGGGACAAAATTAGGGTTATTACAATCCACACACTTTAGAAACTTTTAAGGGATCTTACCCCATGAGGTACTAAATATGGGATTAAATTGAAGTTATTATAATCCAGTCACCTTAACAAATTTTGAGAGAATTTCTGAAGGTGGGTGGAATATAATAACCTCATTTTAGTCCCACATTGTAAGACCCAGACCTGCTAGTGTAAAACCTGTAATTCGAGTCAGGGTTTATATTCCTAAACTGATTGGTTCAATCGTCGGTTCGAGTCGAATTAGTTTTAAAACACACGTATTGAGCCGAGGCCGATCGTGTGTAATGAATCACGAGAGTCATGTGTACCCAAATATATGATGATAACGTTAGAAGAATGAGTTATTAGAATATATAAGAGTATGCCCAGATTATTTTTACTTATTTTAGTATTACAACGTAGAATTAGTCTTAGACTGTTTACCGTACTAGGACCCTTTATTTATTTATTTTTGGGTAGGTTGATAAGCCTAGAACATGTTATTTTATTTTATTGAGTATCTTTTATTTTTCAGTAATTTTTTTCATATTTATTTTATAATATTTTAGAATTTATTTCGTAATATTGATTCTAGTCGGAAAGAGTCAAGTCTTTATTATGAAATTGCCACTGACCCACTTCATCTTCTCCCCGGACTCTGTTTATTTTCTCCCTTTCCTCCTTTGTTCGGCCGCGCCTCCCCACCGCCGGCGACCTCTCCGGCAACCGCATCGTGGCTGGCCAGTGACGTCGCCGCCTCACCCCCACTCCCTTCATTGCTCCTCTCCCTACCTTCTTCCCCCTGTTTTCCATCCCGGCCGCACCACTACCGCCCACCTTGCATACGTCGCCACTGGCCACCAACTCTGGCAAAGACCTCCGGCAACCCTCGCTAACCTCTTTCCCCTCCTTTCCGACCCCTCCCCGGCCTAAACAACACATGCACGGCAACCCAAGGCTGCCGCTTTGCATGCGCGGTTGCGGGCCGCTAGCACAACCACCCGCTGGTTGCGCGCCACTGCCTCCCTCGCCATCGACCGGAGCCCTCCCTACATGACCACCCCTATCCCTTGCATGACTAGACCTCCTCCTTTTTCCCTCACACAGCCTCCCCTGCCCTAGCCAGCACTATTGTCTGCCACATTCGCCACCGCCACCGCGAGCGGTGCCTCCAGCCATGCCTTCCGGCCACAGGATGTCAGCCAGTCGCAGCCCCGACGAGACCGCCTCCTCTTCCTTCCTCCTTCCCCTCAGCTGATCTCCTTGGTGCTCCCTAGCAGAGTTTCCAGTGCATTTTCCTGCGACCTGCCGCAGTCGCCGCCAACCACTCTCAAGCCGGCTGGAACAGCTTCGGTCTGTCCCCCTCGTGCTGAGTTGCATACCCTAGCTCCAGTCCTAGCCCAGCTGACTCCCCCTAGGCTGAACCGTAGCCACGACCAGTGCCGTTGTCGCCATTGACATCGCTTTCGGCACTGACTTAGCTATAAAATTTTATCTCGTTTGATTTGAATTTAGTTCATGATTGTGAATAGCATAGCATGATTAAATTATGATAATTGATATGTATCACATCGAATTAGAAAAGATATGAAGTTAGGTAATAACTTTTACTAATGGTGTAATTGGATTAATAGTTGGTTGGGATAACTACACATGGAAATGCTCTAAGAGGTAGCTTTGGGAAATTTATGCAGGCAATTGGAGATTGAATTGTGCTAATGTGTTGTTGATCATAATTGAATTTAGATGCTATGATTAAAGTATAATTAAGAACCTTAGATTCCCTTTATTAGGGTAATATGTGAATTAGTGATTAATAGGAATATTGAGTTGAATACAACATGCTACATATAGGATTGGATTATGGATGGAATTATGGATTATGTTATCATGAATCAAAATGATGAAAAGATGAATTCATGATCTAGATTGATGTTACCTAGTAAGCTAAAAGATTGTAATTGGAATAGATGATTTATTCGTGTTACTATTGGTGTTGTTGTTTCATTATATAGATGTATATAATTTTGTTGATGATGTGAGTAATGTGATTGAATTGATTAGGATATGATTGAGATTATAATTACATGCATTCATATCATATATGCTTCATATAGCGTTAGTATTTAGTTTTGATGTATAGGTACGAAGTAGTAGCTCGCCGCCTAGGCACGTGAACACCCTTGGAGCTTCTGGCAGGTTCATTTAGGACTCACCCCTGATTATTGTTATATTCTATCGTGATTTATTTTTACTGATTTATGGACAGGTTAAGTGGTATTTTATCGAATCCCACTTTACTCAAGCCTTTTAGTTGAATAATTTTTCGAATTAATAACCCTCGATGATGAGATCCCTCGAGTACGATTTCGAAAACAAGATCCAATACAAGTTACCTTCGTAGGCTTATATATGTAATTTTATCTAGTTTTCAGTGAGACGAGAGATGGTAAAACCAAGTCTCACATACCATGAGCGGGTGCATGTGATAATTAAGGCGGGCTCTAGATTAGTGAGAGGATTGTTCCATTCCCAAGGGATCCCGACAACTTTGCTTTTGAGTTCCTCACACCCGAAGAACGTGGAGGTTTATGGGTAATGTTAAGTATGCGCACATCCGGACTTGTGGTTCAAAAGGGTACTAAAGGCGACTGCTTGTGAGTACTCGACCTTTATGGTCAATGCCAAGAGAATTATGGAGGAAATGAGAGGGCATAGGATATACTGGTAGTCACGAGGGACCAGAAAATGAAATGAGAAAATGTCGAAAGAGGCATCATTAGACCAGTCAGTTAGGGATGCTATCGCTCTGCAGCCGGGTGGCTCCTGAGTAGGTACCCTTCAAAGAGTTTTGGTGAAGTATATGAATGTTTTTCTTCATATGAGAGTTAGCTCTAATTGTAACGACCCGGCCCAAAGTGCAATATAATGAGCCTAAGTCATTTCTTTAAAATGGTTAACCCAGTTAAAGATCTATAGTCTATTCCCACTTATAAACAAGATCTTCTCCTAGTAGGTATTAGATGTAGGACTAAGTTGAGGAATCTCACAATCCACACTCCTTAGGAAATTTCGTCCCCGAAATGCCTATACTTAGCCCGTTGCTAGACCCAGCCCACGACCTTTCTGGCCCATGACCGGCAGCCTAGCCAATCTCCCTAGTCTAGCCCGTTGCTAGCCCTAGCCCACGACCTTTCTGGCCCATGACCGGCAGCCTTAGCCAATGTCCCTAGTCTAGCCTACCATCTAACAAATAACCTGGTTTCTCTAATACCACCTGTAACGACCCGGTCCAAAGTGCAACATAATGGGCCTAAGTCATTTCTTTAAAATGGTTAACCCAGTTAAAGATCTATAGTCCATTCCCACTTATAAACAAGATCTTCTCCCAATAGGTATTAGATGTAGGACTAAGTTGAGGAATCTCACACTAATAGTTAGTTTATTATGTAGTTATATTTTAGACTATTAACACACGTTATTGACATGTTTTTATAATATATGTAGGTGATGATTATGAGTTGGATGTGCCAGCCTAGATGGAGGAGTAGTGATATCTCTTGCACATACATGTCAGACGATAAAATATTAATATTTTGTTTATGTTGTTATTATATTGAGAATGATGTGTTGAAATGCAAAGTATGATAATATGATGTGATATGATATTTGCTTCAATTGAAAATATTCTAATGATGACTCTTTAATATATATGTTCTAGTAAATATATTGAGATATTCTATATGTACAACAAGTGGGTCAAGATTTAGAATTTGATGTGAAATGTGAGTAGAATGCACAGGTGGGTCGAGACCTAAGATTTAGAATGATTTATATAGTAGATTAGAATTCTGCATAAATGAAAATGTCTGTTATATTTACATATATTTATACATGTTGATTTGATAGGGTAACCTCTAATTGCACTTTTTAGGGGAGGCTTTGTCATTTTTACTTCAGTAATTTTCATTGATTTTATCATAATTATTTTGGAATGTAAATTGGTTGTCATGTCATCTATGTAGTAGCATGTTAGGGTTCCGTGCATTCGTTCATGTATAGCGATTAGTGTCTTCATCTTAAAATGTAGAGAGTAGATCCGCATGAGTTGGGTTCGGGTTAGCCGACCTAATTGGGACCCCGGACATTCTGGTTTTGTTTGTAATTTTGATCCGGATTTGGGGTGTTACAGCTAGCCTCATGTTTTATGTTCAGTTTGTTGTTGGCATGATTTGAGTAGAATGTAATCGTCAGTTTAATTCGATCAGTTTGGTGCTAGGAGGATCTCATTGTGCATTGTGATTGGTTACAACATTGGCCGTCCCCCATCAAGTGATGTGTGCATCGGTGTGTGCTCTAGTCGAGCACCAATTACCAAGCCATTGGTTCGTGTTGCTTCTATAAGTTTATTGGTAGCTTAGGGTTGTGCTTGCATGTGTTTCATGTTGGCTTTTTGATTTAGCGCTAGTTTAGTAGTTTAGTTGTTTAGCATGACATTGTTGACATACCTGGATAGCCTTATATGAGCCATAGTAGCTACCTAGACCAACCAATTTACTTTCCCACCTTTCCCCCTCTTTTCCTCCACATTTCCCCTTTCCAGCCCGAATCTTGCTCTCAACGCCAGTGTGCCAGGGCCACAACATTGCGCTTGCGAGGAGGGTTCCCTTGCCTCTTTTTTTCCCCTTTCTCCTCTTCTTCTCCCCTTGGAAGCCGCTCCCTCTTCTCAGCCCTTGCCCTTCTTCCAGCCCTTCTCCTCCTTGTCTGCACCATTCTCCGCATTCCCTTCTCCTCCTCTTTCCCGTTTCCTCTTCCCCTTGAAGTCCACTCCCTCCCCCCCTCTCTTTCCCCCCGTTTTTGGCAAGTATATGATGTGTTTACATGTAGCTCTACCCTGTTAGGCATGTAGAGCATTTCATCATCACAATTACTTGTAGATCTTAGTGAGATTTTGCTTGAATCATGATAAAGTTTTGATTTTTATATAAAAGTTTTGATTTTTATTTGTTTATTGTAGCAAAAGAGTTGTTTTGTGGTAAAGTTATAATTTTTATCAACTAATATAATTAATAATAGTTGAAACAAGAAAATAATTAAAATTGTATAATTTTTTGTCGAGTATATGTGACCTTGTTTTGCGTGTCAAAATAGTGAATTAATTAAATAAGTATAATAATAATATTTTAACTTGTATTTAGTCGAAAAATGAATGTAGTGCAAAAATCTTAAGTTAAATAATAATAATCTTCTTAATTATCTTAATTAATTAAAAAAACCAGATTATTTTAATAATAATAATCTTTAATTAACAGGCATGAGTATGAGTATGATTCAACATCTTTTACGTTCTCCAGAACTAATGTTGCTATGACGAAATTATCATTCAGGTTCGTTTAATTAATTAACTCGACATCTTAAATTATTTTTCATAATTTTATCCAAATCTTATTTTCAACTAGCGTGTCATATATATCTAGTTAAATTATCTTGAGTCTTTTGGGCATTTTTTATTTTATATTAGTTTCAAGTGCAGGTTAAATTCTGAAGTTTATATTATAATGCACGAAGACCTTGTCTCAAAAATCATTTTGACAAAATTTTATGTTGTTTCGGAGGTGCACTAGAATGATGAATTGTGATGCAATGTTTAATTTCATGCTTCCCTTCTATGTCATGTCATCTTACTATATTTAAAATTGTCTCTATGCCATTGCATGGATATCATCATAGTTGTATTTACTAAGGATATCATCTCCTAATTACTGTTTGTTAAAATTCCAACAATAGTAATCATAGTGACTAAAATTCCAACAATAGTAATGATAGTGATTAGAAATGACAGAGATGAGGTTGGAAAATTAAAAACAGTTGTCGGTTATGATAGGATGGAATACCTATGGCATTCATTTTGTTGGAGCTATGTGAGTCAATCGGCATGGGTGGTTGTTGTATAAGGGCTACTGTCGGTGAGATGGAATGACAACGGTTAGTGATGGTGGCAATAAGAAATATTAGAAATTGGGTATGAATATCAGCCTGGCTCACCATCAACTAGGTGGAGGTGGAGGTGACTACCCAAAGTTGAGAATGGGGCCATGATAGCCAACACAGTTGAGTAAGTGGGGTGAAAAGGCTTGGCATACGATATGATCCGGAGTGAAGGTGTAAAAAGGCTAATTTTTTTTGAAACAAAAAACACGTTGCCACATTTCTAAAAGATTTAATATATCGGGTGTACCAATAAATCTTCAATTGTAGTTAATAACTTTTAAAAAATATGATTTGGCCCATTTATTTTTAATCCATGGTTGATGTCACAGACGTGATTCATGGGCGTGCCGGGAACTGGGGTTTGGGTGTTGTCCCTAGGTGTCCCGCGTCCATGATGGGGTAGCGGTGGCTATCCGAGTGGTGGAAACAACATGCGGAGGCTAACCCGTGTTGAGTTGCAGGTTGCAAACCGAGGTGCACGAGCTGCTGTGTGATCGAGCATGGCTATGGAGCATGGCGTCGAGTTACAGCAGTGGTGTCGGCACATGGGTCGGTATTTGGTGTACCGAGCATGTGGCCGAGTCCAGGAGGAAACCTCAGGTGGTTGCTGATCGCTGTTTGGGTCGGTAGAGCGAGGTTCTCGTGCAACCGTGGACCGAGCAGGCTACCGAGCCGAGTACCGAGCACTGTAGCGGCGAGCGCGCAGTTGTGCGCGCTGGTGTGCGCGCAAGTAGTGATAGGCGCGTTGTGTGCGAGCGCGCGCTGCGCGGGCGCGCGATGACGCGCGCGTGTTCGCGCGAGCGGGCGCGCGCGGGCGCGCGCGCAGATGCGCGCGCGAGCAGAGCTGGTGGCGCGACAGTGCATGGGCATGCACGAACGGTGGTGCTGGTTCAGGGCGATGGTGGTGGACCATTGCTGGCAGTTGGTTGGTGAATTGCTGAGGGAGGTTGAACCATGTCTGGACGGTGCTGGAGTCGAGCCGGTGGGCGCGACGGGAGGACCAGCGGTGCAGCCAAGGCGGTTTGTGATAAACATCCATGGACGTTGCTGGGGGTGTATCTTGGTGGAAGATATGATCCATATCCAGACGTGGATGCTGCAACAAACTTCTGATGATAACCACAAGGCCGTTGGGAAGAACCTGGACGTGATGTGCTGCTAGGTTGCTGGATACGGTGGATATTGCAGATCATTGTGGATGAGGATGCAAGGATCCGGAGTTATCTGAAATCAGAAGGACGTGGTGCATATATAAGTGCATAGGGGTTATGCTGGAAAAGAGGTCGGCAGGTAGGCTGATCAAGAGGTCGGCAGTTTGGCAGATCAGGAGGCTGGTGATTCAGGAGGAGTCAGGCCGGATCTAAAGGAGAGACGTGGGACTGAATCAAGAGTGGAATCGAGTCCGGTGAGGAGGAGAGTTCCTGCGATTCCAGTCGTCTTCCTTTGTGAGGAAAGCAGCGGGGTGCGGCTGGTGAGAAAGAAGCGTGGAGTTGCTGCAGCCGGTGTTCGTGGTGAGCGCTGGAACTCCATCGGCTTGCTGGAAATCAGGTACACGTTGTTAGGTTGCTTGTGTTGGCAATCGGGATAGAGTTACTCGGGGAGTAATTCTTGTGCGCCATTGTATTTGGGTACATTGGGGCGAGGCTGTGGGGGCTGTCCACGAGCCGAGCAAGTGCTTGAGAGGAGAGTTCGAGTGCTTGTAAAATCCTTATGATCGAGTGAATGATATAAGGTTGGGAAGTGTTTTCCCGTAATCTGTGTTTTGCTTGTTGGCTGGCGTTTTAGGCAGGGAACTTCTGTAGTCGAGGTCGCGGTCGAAGTTTACAAGGCACGCAGTTGAGGGGACTGGTGCTGAGACGAGCAAGGGCAGACGGCACGAACCCAGGGCGTGTTGCTGGCTGGGCGATCGGGCAGTGCTGTGTGGGGTGCTGTTTGACTTCTGGAACAGCCTATCGGCAAGGCGTGTCGGTAGCCAGAAGTGCTGTGTTGGTGTTTGGTGCGGTACCAATACGCGGGGTGATCGAGCGAAGGGTTGAAGGCAGCAACCTCGGGGTGTTGAGGTTGGCCGAACACAGGTTGGTGTTGGCGCTGTTAGGCTTCCGTGTTTGCTTCATATTGCATTCTTGGTGTTAGGCTGGTGTTCTCGGGTCGAGAATACGCCGCGCGGACTGGTTAAGGGCGGAAAATTTGGTCCTAGAATCAGGCCCGTGACAGAGGTATCAGAGCTGCGTTTACGACCAAGTTCAAGTGCAATTGAGGGACAGCACGCATTCAACAGTGGTTCGCTGATTCGATCACATGGACACACGATCGACGGATGCTCTCAGGGAGAGGGTGGCACGGCTGGAGGTGTTGGTTGGAGGGCCGACCAATGGTGAGGATAATAATCACACGGTGTTTAATCGGTTGGAAACCCTTGCCGGTGTGGTGGAACGGGTTGCTGATGCACCGGAATCCAGTGCAGTGCGTGATGATGGTATGGCTGAGATAGTGGAAAATCTCAGGGCAGGTTTGGAGGAAATTCGTTCGGAGATGGCTCTTCTGAAGCGGGCAGTACTCAACCAGCCTCAGCACATTGTTGCTGACCAGGTAGCCGAAATCCCAGGAAGGCTTAAGGTGCCGGAGCCAACGAAGTTCAGTGGAATCCGATCATCAAAAGATCTGGAGAACTTCATCTGGGAGATGCAGGAATATTTTCGAGCTACCGGGATTCCTACTCATAGGCAAGTCTCGATTGCCAGTATGTTTCTAACTGGCGACGCCAAATTGTGGTGGCGGACACGCACCGAGGACGGAGAGAAGGCTGGACGTCCTAGGATTGAGACTTGGGGGGATATGAGGGAACAACTTAGGAATCAGTTCTTGCAGACCAATACAGCTTGGATAGCAAGGGAGGCTTTGAAGAAGCTTCGACAAACTGGAACAGTGCGAGAATACGTCAAGCAGTTCAGCTCATGTCTTTTGGATATTCAGGACATGTCAGAAAGCGATAAACTCTTCAATTTTGTGTCTGGATTGCAACCTTGGGCGCAGGTGGAGTTGAAGCGGCAAAAGGTGCAGGACTTGCAGACCGCATTAGGTGCAGCTGATGCCCTAGTAGACTTGAAGACTGCTGCGGGTCCGGGTGGAGGTGACCGAGTTCCCAAGGAAGGCAAGGCGGTGGGGAGTGATGGGAGATCATTCAAGCCGAGACCAAAGGAGAGGAAGAGGGTTTTTCCTAGGACTGAACCAGGAAATCCCCAGGTTGTTGAGGTGAGGAAGTTGCAGTGTTATACATGTGGCGGACCTCACAAGGCCAGGGAGTGCCCGAACAATCCGAAGGGGAAGATGGTGGCAATACAGGCCGAGGAAAGTTCTGATTCAGATGAGCCAGCTCGTATGTCGACGCTACAGATGATAGGAGCTCTGAGAGTTGAACAGCCTAAACGGGGGAGTTTGGGGTTGATGTATGTTCCAGTGACTTTGAATGGAAGACGGGTTTCAGCATTGGTTGACACGGGGGCAACGCACAGCTTTGTTTCAACAAAGGTGGCGGGTCAATTGAGACTGAAATCGAGGGTTACTACCAGCAGGATGAAGGCTGTGAATTCGCCGGTGAAGCAGGTTCAGGGTGTAGCTCGTGGAGTACAGATCTGCTTGGGGGAGTTCAGTGGCCGAGCTGATTTCATGGTTGCAGAAATTGATGACTTTGAGGTAATACTCGGTAACAATTTCTTGATGTCAGCTTGTGTAGGTGTGCTACCACACTTGGGTGGAGTGATGGTGATGTCCGGGGGCAGTGGTTGCTTCGTGAGGGGACATAGCAAATCTACAGGGGTAGTAGATCCTGAGTCTGGCGTGGGACTGCTTGCTGCATTGCAGGTGGTCGATACCGGAATGGAGCCAGAAACCCTAATGGGGGTGTTGTCTTCCGAGCAGCTTGGAGGGAGCTGCGGTGACTTGGTAGGGAAGGCCAAGGCCCCAGCCCAGGTATCGGTGGTGGTACCTAAAGGACTTGTGGAGTCTGTTGGGCGAGTTGGCAAGGTGCGTGTGGTCCAACTGGGTGTGAATCAGTTGGATGATGTTGCTGTAATCCGGCAGGCAGGTTTCTTGAAGATAGCCAGCGACTTCAAGGAGTGCTCCAGGGGTTACGGGAGTGAGCTAAGGACGAGCAGGGGTAAGCTCTATACTCTTGCTTGGGGAGTTCGTCCATGGAGTTGGATTGGAACGGCGAGAGCTCACTTTCATCAGTTGAAGTTACAAACTGGTGAAGAGATACCGAGGAAATCATCATGTCGGGAGTACCATCTGACGGCGGTGAGGTATCGACAAAAGATCAGTTCTTTCCCGGTGTGTGAGGGGATGTTCTTACTGAACAGGGTCTGTATGTCTAGAGCCTTCATGGGGGATTCACAACCATGTCTGACCAGGGCTGCTACAGATCTACGATGGACTGATCGAGTAAGTGCTGAATCCGGGGTTAGGGTTACACTTACGGTGTTTGGTTTACAGGGAGGTGAATCAGACGTCTCTATCTCCACTTGTCTAGAGAGACAGCCACTAGATGAGGTGAGTTCGTGTTGGGCTTATTACCAGCAGTGCTTTACATGGAGGAAGAGAAAAACAGTCGGAGTTGAAATACTAGCTGCATTGCAATGTCTTAGAGATGCTTCGAGCCAGCAATTCTCAGGACCACGGGGAGTTGTTTGGTCGAGTTGGACTCGAAATTTGATGGCTGGAGCATATGGCCGATGTAAGCGTGTGGGGGTACATGCGAGGTCTGGAGCTAGCAGGACCGGGGATGATGCAATGGCGGAGCTGGGACCACGGCGCGGCGTGTCTTTGGTACATAGAGTGGAGACGGTGCTGTGGGGAGAGTTATTCGACTTGTTACTGAAGGGGGCAGTCCTTACTTCCGATGAGGACATCGGCTTTCATTGGTGGGGGAGGATGTCACAGACGTGATTCATGGGCGTGCCGGGAACTGGGGTTTGGGTGTTGTCCCTAGGTGTCCCGCGTCCATGATGGGGTAGCGGTGGCTATCCGAGTGGTGGAAACAACATGCGGAGGCTAACCCGTGTTGAGTTGCAGGTTGCAAACCGAGGTGCACGAGCTGCTGTGTGATCGAGCATGGCTATGGAGCATGGCGTCGAGTTACAGCAGTGGTGTCGGCACATGGGTCGGTATTTGGTGTACCGAGCATGTGGCCGAGTCCAGGAGGAAACCTCAGGTGGTTGCTGATCGCTGTTTGGGTCGGTAGAGCGAGGTTCTCGTGCAACCGTGGACCGAGCAGGCTACCGAGCCGAGTACCGAGCACTGTAGCGGGCGAGCGCGCAGTTGTGCGCGCTGGTGTGCGCGCAAGGAGCGACAGGCGCGTTGTGCGCGAGCGCGCGGTGCGCGAGCGCGCGTGCGCGCGCTGTGTTCGCGCGAGCGGGCGCGCGCGGGCGTGCGCGCAGACGCGCGCGCGAGCAGATGCTGGTGGACGCGACAGTGCATGGGCATGCACGAACGGTGGTGCTGGTTCAGGGCGATGGTGGTGGACCATTGCTGGCAGTTGGTTGGTGAATTGCTGAGGGAGGTTGAACCATGTCTGGACGGTGCTGGAGTCGAGCCGGTGGGCGCGACGGGAGGACCAGCGGTGCAGCCAAGGCGGTTTGTGATAAACATCCATGGACGTTGCTGGGGGTGTATCTTGGTGGAAGATATGATCCATATCCAGACGTGGATGCTGCAACAAACTTCTGATGATAACCACAAGGCCGTTGGGAAGAACCTGGACGTGATGTGCTGCTAGGTTGCTGGATACGGTGGATATTGCAGATCATTGTGGATGAGGATGCAAGGATCCGGAGTTATCTGAAATCAGAAGGACGTGGTGCATATATAAGTGCATAGGGGTTATGCTGGAAAGAGGTCGGCAGGTAGGCTGATCAAGAGGTCGGCAGTTTGGCTGATCAGGAGGCTGGTGATTCAGGAGGAGTCAGGCCGGATCTAAAGGAGAGACGTGGGACTGAATCAAGAGTGGAATCGAGTCCGGTGAGGAGGAGAGTTCCTGCGATTCCAGTCGTCTTCCTTTGTGAGGAAAGCAGCGGGGTGCGGCTGGTGAGAAAGAAGCGTGGAGTTGCTGCAGCCGGTGTTCGTGGTGAGCGCTGGAACTCCATCGGCTTGCTGGAAATCAGGTACACGTTGTTAGGTTGCTTGTGTTGGCAATCGGGATAGAGTTACTCGGGGAGTAATTCTTGTGCGCCATTGTATTTGGGTACATTGGGGCGAGGCTGTGGGGGCTGTCCACGAGCCGAGCAAGTGCTTGAGAGGAGAGTTCGAGTGCTTGTAAAATCCTTATGATCGAGTGAATGATATAAGGTTGGGAAGTGTTTTCCCGTAATCTGTGTTTTGCTTGTTGGCTGGCGTTTTAGGCAGGGAACTTCTGTAGTCGAGGTCGCGGTCGAAGTTTACAAGGCACGCAGTTGAGGGGACTGGTGCTGAGACGAGCAAGGGCAGACGGCACGAACCCAGGGCGTGTTGCTGGCTGGGCGATCGGGCAGTGCTGTGTGGGGTGCTGTTTGACTTCTGGAACAGCCTATCGGCAAGGCGTGTCGGTAGCCAGAAGTGCTGTGTTGGTGTTTGGTGCGGTACCAATACGCGGGGTGATCGAGCGAAGGGTTGAAGGCAGCAACCTCGGGGTGTTGAGGTTGGCCGAACACAGGTTGGTGTTGGCGCTGTTAGGCTTCCGTGTTTGCTTTATATTGCATTCTTGGTGTTAGGCTGGTGTTCTCGGGTCGAGAATACGCCGCGCGGACTGGTTAAGGGCGGAAAATTTGGTCCTAGAATCAGGCCCGTGACAGTTGACATATATAATCCATGGCTTTCCAAAATAATTATATATAACATAAATATGCCAATAAAATCGAAAAATAATAAGCAATCAATTTCTTAAATATATAAGTACTAAATACATCCAAAATTATCCTGATAAGCCCAAGAAAATACCATTACTCAACAAAATTGTGTTGGTCAATGAACATAATTCAATGGCATGAAACATTTATTTGAAAAAAAATTCTCTCACACTACAATATGAGAAACCACCCTAAATGAATAACTGTCAAAACAACTAATATAGTGTTAGACCAAGTTTAAGTTGGAATGTCATCGGGCATAACCAAACCAATTTAAGAACATGTTATAATCACGCTACATAGGATTTGAACTCAAAGCATTGTGTTTTGGAGACCCATATATGATCGAATTGAAGTAAGAGCGCTTTTCTTGGACATGGTATGAGATAGAATTATACTAGAAAGAAAATGATTGTTTCCTACCCCACCCCCACCCCTCCCAATTTATTAATTAGCATGCATCACATTATTTTAAAATACTAGAAAGTGTCCAACTTGAGTCGCCTCGATGGATTTCCCATTACTATACCTATAAGGGAAGTAATATGGTAGGGATACGCCCTACCAAGTTGGGCTACATCCCTTTCCAACAGTTATACTATGTCATTGTACACTACAACATGGGCTCTCCTACATGTTTTCTTTAAAGAAATCTCCCGTGGTTTTTTAAGGGAGCAATCTTATACAAAGTTTACCTTGGTGTTTCTCCTTTTTTCCATTCAGAAACCAAATTGCACAATTCGTCTTCTCAGAAAGGGTACTGTACGAATCAAAGTTCTCTGTTTCTTGTTACTTGCTTTTACTATATAATGAACTTCAATTTCTCCGAGCAAAATCAAAGTGCTTAGTTCTCGCCATACACAATAACTATGAAGTAATTTGTGTCAAATCAGAAGTTGGTACTACCTCGGATTAAAAATTATGATTCAATCCAACATTGTTACCTCATGGTCCCATCCTAATTGTGATTTACAAATTGGCTTAGATATATTTATAACTGAAAGAACGGCAATTGCTATGAAATCCCATGAACGGAGACCGGAAGTCCGCCGACGAGGGAGGCAGTGAGGCCGCCGGCGAACACCCGCGGCCGGTCTAGTGCAACCGCCCGAAGACTAAAACTCGGCACCACTATGGCGGCCACACTCTTCATCTCCATGATCGCCATCTCCTTCCCGAGGCACATCCGGAGCCCGGCGTGGAACGCGGGGAACTTGAATGGGCTCGCCGGCGAGAACTTGCCGGCCTTCATCCACCTCTCCGGCCGAAACTCCATACAATCTGCTCCCCATATGCTGTCCATCCTCCCCATGGCGTAGGCGTGGTAGGTCACCCGGCTCCCCTTCCGGACGAACGTGCCGTCGGCCATCACGTCGTCCTCCGTCGGGAACCGCGAGTCGAATTGCACCGGCGGGTACAGTCTGAGGACCTCGTGTATCACGGCTTGGAGGTAGTGCATCTCTCTGAGCTGCTCCATGCTCGGAGCTGCTTCCGTACTGCTAACTTCAACGACCTTCTTGACTTCGTCTCTAATGGCGACCTCCACTTTTGGGTGCTGGCCCAGAACGAGGAAGAGGTTCGTGAGGCCGGAAGCGACTGTGTCACGTCCCGCGAGCATGAAGCTAACAACGATGTCGCGGAGATACTTGTCGTCGTCGACGGAGGCCATGAAAAGAGATAAAAGGTCGTGACCCGGGCTGTTTCTCCGGTGACGGATCACTTCTGCGGCTAATTTATTTACTATCGAAATGGCCTCCTTAAGTTGCTTCTCGGAGCCGAGATTGAAGAGGCGTTTCACCTTCCAGGCCACCGGCGAGGCCATCGCCGCCCTCCGGGCCGAGAGCTGGGTGGCGACGTCGAAGGCCTTGACGATCTCCGACATCGGGCTGGACAGGTCGAGGCAGCTGGGGTCGAGGCCGAACAAGATTCTGCACATGCCGTGAAAGGAAAACCGCCGGAAAACGTCTTGTAGGTCGATGGTGCTACCGGCACCGGCGGCTGCGGAGAGGAGGGGTACGAGGCTGGATTGGATCTCGGAGGAGATGATGGTGAAGGCGTAGGACCTAACCGCGACCCTACCGAGCTCGAGGCTGGCCATCTTGCGCTGGAACCGCCAATGGCCGCCGTCGACATTGAAGATCCCCTTGCCGAGTAGGTCACCGAGCAGGTCGGAGAACGGCTTTCCCTTCGGGTAGACATCGAATCGCGAACGGAGCATGTGCTCGACGTTGTCGGGATTAGCCGTAATGGTGTTGCCGAGGATATGAACGTGAATAGTCCCGGTGGGTGACTCGCGGAGCAGGTGGGCGTACCAGTCGCCGAGGCCGTCGAACTTGCCGCGCCACCCGGCAGACAGATAGGTCCGGCAGATTTCGCAGCTGCACCAAGACCGGAGCCGGAAGAGGTTGAGCAACATAGAGAAGACAGAAAAAACTATGGCGAAGAAGAAGAACAGTGCCGAGATAGCCATTTGAAGGTGGTAGGCAGACATTGGAGGATAGAACTTGAGAAATCAAAGTAACGAAGTGATGCTAAATTAAGATGATTAGGCTTGTGATCAATTCAGAGGGAGGGGTTGGTAAAGTTCGCCTCTTCTTTTCTAGAGGTTGAGAGCTGATTAGTCAGATCAGAAATAAGCTTAAGATTGGTGGCCAGTTCAAGTTCCTACCATCTAAATATATATAGAGAAGACATGTCAATTTTGTCATAAAAAAACTCGTGCCGAATTGAAGACATGGAAGAAAGAAAGTACAAAGTTGAGTGAGTCGACGTTGGTTGCCAGTTTCCTGCCGACTTTGAAGTACTTGTGCTATTTGCGAAATCTCCTCCCATTCTAAATAGGTTTTCTTTTTGTTGACCCTTCGGATTTACTCGTGTTTGGAACGGAGTTTTAATTACTCTCTCAGCCCCAGTCATACTTTTTTCAAATTTAGGATGTTTAGGTTGTCGCATCATTTTTATTTTGTTCTTACTTTAAAATTTTTTATCTCCCAAAAACAGGTATTTTTTTATTAAAAATTACAGTATTTTAACCGGTATTTAATTCATATTAACATCTAGTATGTATTTCATTTATAATTCTAAATTTTAATTGAATTAGTTTCTATTTGGCTGAACTAAATATATTTATACGTGTGATATTTAAAACTTTGATTTGGAGGGTCAGATGAATCAGAGATAGCGGGACTGTCAATATTAATATCTATCATGTATTTCACTTATAATTTTAAAATTTAATTGAATTGGATTCTATTTGGCTAAACTAAATATATTTAAAAGTGCGATATTTAAGACTTTGGTTTGGAGTGTGGGATGAATTAGAGATGGCGGGACTATCACTCGATTGCAAAACATGGAGTTTTTTGTTGGGATGGAGAAATGAGTTGCACGAGTGATGGTTTACTTTCACCAACTTAATAAATTTTACTTACCACGAGGAAGAGATTGCTTATATTTTAATGGGTCTTGTAGATTCTTAGTCATTGGGTCATTGTTGGAAGGTTTTCAGCCATACATAAAACAAAAAGTTATTTTAATTGGATTGTTGAAAGAAGTATTCATCATGTGCATGTTAGGCTGCTAGGAGTTTACACAGGGTAATTCTTTTTTCTTAAAAAAATACACATGAAAATTCTCGACTTGGGGAAGTTCCAATGGAAGTCTAGATCGACAAGTAGTACGAGTTGTATATGTAAACGGGCTTGAACTAACCACCTGCCTAACTCCCTCGCATTTTCCTGCATTCACGATAAGGTAACACCCAGCGTGCAAGGAAACAACCTTTATTTCAGAATATATATTCTTAAGGGGAAGGGGAACTAAAAGTTGGGTTTATGAAAAAAATAAGAGATTAGACCAATCAAAATAAAAACAACTTTCATTTTCTCATTTAAGGAAAGCCCATCTTTAAAACTTGAATCTATTTCTAAGATATCATAAGATTGTAGTCCATATATCTCATTATTGAATGAGAATTTATTTATAAAATTTGAATACACGTCTAACATCTCTTGTAAAACTCGTAGTCCAAGTTCGGGTTTATACTCATGAATCGGTCGGTTCAATTGTTGGTTCGAGTCGAATCATTTTTAGAACATGTACGTTGAGCTGAGGCCAACCACATGTATAAGTCATGAGGGTTAAGTGTATCCAAGTATATAATGATATTATCAATAACATAATAGGAAAAATGAATTAGTAGAATATACGACAGTTTGCCAGTTTATTTTTTTATTATATGTAGTGGACCGTAGAATTTTTTTCCGGCCGTTTACCTCATTAGGACGAGTTATTTATTATTTTTGGGTGAGTTAATTAGCTTAGAACATGTCATTTAAGACACTGTTATTTTATTTATGGTATTTCATTTTATTTTATTTTGTATTTTTGAATATATTTATTATTATTGACTTGAGTTAGGAGCAAATGATGTTTTAATTACAAAATTGCCATTCGTGTTATTTCTCTCCTAACCGATTGGTTTCTTCTCCCTGCTTGACATGCACCCCAATCACCCTTCCAGCCCCTCACAACCAGTAATGGCAACGTCGTCGGCCAGTGCCACCGCCACCAGAGGCCACCTTCCTCGAGCATGATCACCACCGCCGCCACGCCCTCCTTCCCTCGCCCTTCCTCCCCGGTTCCTCCCTACCCTAGCCACCCCTGGCCTTCCTTTTCGGTCACCCTCTTTCTCTGGCTGTCGCCACCACTACGCAGTCAACCTCACCCTCTGACCACCTCCTCCAACCACCTGTCACCTCCGGCCAGTCATTGCCTTAGCCAAATGCCATCTTCAGATCCCTGCGACATACCCTAGCCCAACCATGGCCGAGTCTTCCCTTGGCCGAGTGATAGCCATGCCGAAAGCAGCCGCGGCCTAGTCGTCGTCATCGCCATCGTCGGTGCTGACATTAGGCATATGTTATTGCCGATTGATTTGATTTTAGTTCATGATTGTGGGTTGCATAACATGATTAAATTATGATAATTGATATGTTATCGCATCGAAGTAGAGGAAATATGAAGTTAGGTATTAATTTTACAAACAATGTAATTGATTGATAGTTGGCTAGGATGATTAAATATGAGTTGTTTGCATGAAAATGCTGTAACGGATACCATTGGGGAAATTATATAGGCAATTTTAAATTTAATTTTGCTAAGGTATTGTTGATTATATTTTATTATGAATGTTATGATTAAAGTACAATTAGAAACCTTGGATTTCCTTTTTTAGGGTAGGGTAATATGTGAATTAGTGATTAATAGGAATATTGAGTTGAATACTACAGGTTACATATAGCATTGGATTATAAATGGAATCATGGATTATGTTATCACGAATTAGAATGATGAAATGATGAATTCATGATCTAGATTGACGTTACCCAGTAAGTTAAAAGATTGTAATTAGAAGGGATGATTGATTCGTGTTAGTATAAGTGTTGTTGTTTCGTTATATAGGTATATATGATTCTGTTGATGATGTGAGTAATGTGATTGAACTGATAAATGATTTGGATTATAATTACATGCATTCATATCATAGATGCCCTACACAGATAGAATGGGCGTTACTATTTAGTTTTGATGTGTAGGTATGGAGTAGGAGCTTGCCGCCTAGGCGTGTGTTATTGTTTGGAGCTTCTACAAGGTCCGTTTAGGACTTTCCCTTGAGTTATCACTCTATTTTGTGTGATTTGGTTTATTATTTATATGATGGGATAAGTGGTGTTTTATTGGATCATACTTAATTCGAGTTATTTAGTCAAATAGTTTTCGGATTAATAACCCTTAAAAATGAGATCCCTTGAGTATGATTTTGAAAACAAGATCTACCAAAAGTGACCTTTGGGTACTGGATTAGTGAGAGGTGATAAATGGTGAAACTGACTTGCACGTACCATAAACGGGTGCACGTCCTAATCATAGCAAGTTCTAGATTAGTGAGGGGTTGTTCTATTCACGAAGGATCTTGACAACTCCGCATTTTGAGTTCCTCACACCTAGATTGTTTAGTAGAGTGCATGTTTGGACATGTGATTTAAAGGGTACTAAATGTGACTGACTACCTAAGAGTGCTCAGCCTTTGTGTTAATGGCCAGGAGATATATGGAGGACAAGAGATAGCTTAGAATATACTGGTAGTCCATAGGGTCCAAAAAAATGAGAAAATACCAAGAGTGGCATCAGCAGACCAATCAGTTTAGGATGCTATCGGGTTTTCAGCCTGGTGGCTCCTTAGCAGATGCCCTTAAGAAAGTTCAGCAAAAGATATAAAATTTTTTTCTTCACATGAGTATTAGCTCTCTTGGCCACTTTGATATAGATATATTTTGGACCAGTAACACTCGTTGCTGACGTATTTTTATTATATGTAGGTGATGATCCAGAGATGGATGTGATAATTTGGACGGAGGAGCCGTGGCGTCTCTTGCACAGACATGCATTGATGTTAGAATGCGTTGTTATTTTTACTAATGATACAATGTTATGATGAAAATATGGTTTTGGTAATGAAATGCAGATCATGATGACATGATGTGAATTCTAGTTAGTAAATATGTTTACATATTGAATATGCACACCATGAGGGTCAAGACCTAGTTTTGAAATTTAAATGTGAATGAGAATGATCACATGGATCAAGCCCCAGTTTAGACATGTAAATGAAATGTAAATCAGCAGTTGAGTCAAGACTCAATACAGAAATGAATTATACAATTTAATGTATTGTGTAAATGTTTTATTAAACATTTATATTGTCTATTATCTGATAGGGTAGCCTTATTGTACTTTAAGGGGACACTCCGTTTTGTTTTATTGATTTTTATCTTGATTGATTGGTTTAGTTTGACTTGGTTGACATGACATTCATGTAGTATCATGTTAAGTTTCGAGTATTTCATTCATGCATCATAATGATTATCTTCCATTTTAAGACGCCAAGAGTAGGTCCATTTGGGTTATTCGACTTAATCGGGTGACACATAACATTCCAGTTCGGTTCGCAAGTGAGCCAGATTCGGGATGTTACATGTTTAATAGTCTAGCATAAGCTGTAAATGGGACAACATTTTTTCCTAGTTAAATATAATGGAAGAAGCATTTAGAAGAAAAAAGAGGACCTACTATATATATATATATATATATATATATATTCTTATCGAAGGGGAAAAAATAATATTTACAATTTTATGGGTAAAAGATTAGCATTCAAAACATGAGGGCCTAGTCAGAAAATAATATCATATATAATTTGGCCTTCTCCAGCCCACTCTTTGCTGGCGACAACCATACCTTGTCGGCATCAACCAATTTTCATTGTTGAAGATCACACCTTGTTGTGAACCCTTAGGTAATGGCTGACTTTCCTATGACACCAAGTTTTAGATATATTTATGATCTTTTTAATAAGAATAAATGAGATATTCCCTAAATTAGGCCCACATCAAGTACTTATTAGGGTGAGATCTTGTATATTATTAAAAATATCATTATGATCTTCATTTTCGGTTAACAATTTTGAAGAAATGATTTGGTCCCTTGATTTACACTTGGGTCACATTGTTATTGTAACACTCCAATTCGATTTGAACCCAAATCGAATTGAAGCATTAAATCATAGAAAATTACTCTTGATCACTTAATATGAATTACTTACCAAAGGCCGAACAAAACTACTGAATGTGCCATATAATGGAAAGCTTGAGTGGCTGACCTCTAATGCGCATTGTACACAAATGAAACAAAATCTTAAACATACATATGGCAAGAAAATGGGATGCTTAAGAAAATTTTAGGTTTGAGCTCATGAACATAGAACATCTATGTAAATCTATGCTACAAATGAGACTCAAATCTGAAAGAAAATCTAGCAAAGTCTTCCCTTATAACTGGTGTTTGAATAATTTCAATGATGTGCAAGTATACATAGTCAAAACAAGTAATATAATGATGAATTCGAGTATCGTCCCATGGAGAGATGAATTTCCTTAAATTAATTAAAGGAAATAAAATGAAGAACAAAACAATCACAATCGACTTAACTAAATCTAAATAATAACTTTAAATTAAAGGAGAAGTTAAAATGATAAAACTCGTTCTAGAGTTGAATTTCCCTTCACATGAATTTTATCTTCATCACATCTTACTCTTATCTTGTATTCCCTTAGATTGTCAATCTAGGATAATAATATGACATGGTGGCTCCCGCTCCTTCATGTTTTTATTATTTTGCCTCAATTTCTACCTCCCGGTGATAATTGAATAATTAACAAAATAACGCATTAAGATTTGCCTTACAATCACATTTGGTGTTATGTATCTCCAGACCACAAAAATAAATAAGTCGAAAGACTCGTCGTTTGATAAATTATCAAATGACTAATCTACTTAATTTCTCCTGAAATCTAATTAAACTTCATGATTTAAGAAATAGGTGATCAATATACTCTTAGTATTAAGAGCACGATAATTTAAATAATCCGATTGAATAAAAGAGTAAGAGGTTGAAATGAATTCTATTAAACCATGCTATGTTCCATTCTTCTCTAGAACAAAATAAAGGATTACTCCATAATAAAAATAGAAAACAATATAAAGAAGAAACTAGTTTTCATTATGAAAGGAAAAGAATTACAAAAACTAGAACTATTTCTTCCACTAAACTCCTAAGCTAAAAGTTGAGATATCTCAAACAAAAAATCACCACCCTTTTATATAGAAGATGAGATACCCAGGAGAAACAAGAATTCGAAGAAGGATTCCACAACTCGATGTGGTTTAATTGAATATGATGTCCGATCAATTTTCCAACTCCCCGACAATAGTGCCAAAATTATTTATAGCCATCCTCATCGAGCTTTCTTAACACCAAAAATTGTAGGCATCAATGGGTGGGGTCCAATGATTTGACCAACAAATCTGAAGCTTAATTTGTTTCATCCTTTTCTATATTAAAACTCCAAAATTAAGCATATCTCATAAAATATTAATTAACTAGAATATAACGGGAAATATAATCTAATTAATAATGTTTATACCTAGGAAGTACAAAATCACATTAAAAATATGGGTAAATATTGTAGACTTTAAACACTTAACTCACCCTTAAACGTAAACTTTTGCGCGTCCCGAGCAAAATATCACAACCAAGAAAAATATACTACATAAAAATACTCAGTCCTCATTAAGTTCTCATATGATTCTTAATCAAACTATCGAGAGGCAACAAGATATCAATCAAATCAGAAATTCCCTTTCATCAATCTCTCCCAAAAGATGGCTCTGTGTGTGTGTGTAAGTTAATCCTTTTGCTTATCCTTCTCATATGCAGCAAGAAACAACACTCTGGCTCATGTTGAAATATGTTTGTCATTTGCCCTCATGTCTCAGTTTTTTTTAAAAAAATTTTATATGTATGCAATAGAGATAACTAGCTTCACCTTTTGACACGAACCCCCATAATTACTGAGTTATAAAGGCTCCGTTACTCAACAAAGTAGTCATTGCTCAAATTTTTTGTTAACAATAGATAGCTTTATCTTTTGACGCTAACCCCCATAATTACTGAATTACAAAGGCCCGGTTACTAAGCAAAGTAGTCATTTCTCTAAAATTTTTTTAAAGAAGAAACTATTATCCTATGAAAAACCTAAAACAACCAGAGCCGTCTTGCAAATTCTTATGATTAAAGGATTTTTCCTATTACAAAACATTCATTGAAATCATCTAAACCAACAGGATTGTGAAAATAATATAAGGTAGAGAACCAACTCTCGAATGTAATCATTTACTCAATTCATCCATCATATCAATTAATCAAGTTTTCCCAAGAAAGGTGAGACTAATTCACATGAATATATGATTGAACCAAGAGACTAAAATACCATTGCATAATAAAATTTTTACACTAAACTACACTATTTATATGTATATAAATCTAAACATGAGTCGAGCATTAACAATATGCACAAAATTAAGGCATCCCCCCCACACTTAAACTAAAATAAAAATAAAAATAAAGAGAAAGAAGTGAAAGAGAACTCCTTCAACTAAATAGTCGGTAGGTGAATATCATGAATAACTAAATTTGCACTTGACCCATGCTACAAAATAAAAAGAAATATTAAAAAAATCTAAAAATAAACTTGTGAAAGAAATTACTTGGGTTGCCTCCCAAGAAGCGCTTGGTTTAACGTATATAGCTGGACCATCTTGATAATGTCCTTCCTGACTACTTCTTTCATGTTGGGGTTGAGTCATCGTTAGTGCTCTACATTTAGACTGCATCCATCCACTAAGTTGATCCTATACATACAAAAGGATGTGATCGATGCCTTTTATGGCTGCTAAAGTCCAAGCAATAGCTGACTTGTGATCCTTTAGTATTTTCACCAGCTTCTCTTCCTGCAACGTAGTTAGCTCTGAAGAAATAATAATAGGAGAGTGTCATTAGGCCCTAAGAAAGTATAGTTGAGATGTTTTGGAAGTTGTTTTAACTCCAAAATAGGTGGTACTTCAACTGATGGCAGCAATCTGTGGAATGGTAGATCAAAGGTTTCCACAACTATAAATCTCCTAGGCAAGATTGGTTGCAAATCTAACACTTTAACCATCTCTTCCACATCAATATCTTCTTCACAAAGAGAATTTATGGCTTTATGTAATGAATCACTCAACTGATCCCCTTTGTACATTATTTTATCAAATAGTTCAATTCTAGAACAATCATATGTTGCATCTGGGCAATTCATGGATTTAAAGATGTTATATGTGACATAATTGTTGTTTACCCTAAGTGGTAGTTTTCTAGCAGCTATGCCGACCAGTGTTTTCCCAGTTGCCAAGAAACCTCTCCCGACAACGAGTGGTATATCGTCATTCCTTCCTTCCATTTCAAGCACCATAAAATCTGTAGGAAAGATAAACTTGTCAACCTTTATTAAAACATCTTCAATGACTCCTTTAGGATATACCAATGACCGGTCAGCCAGATTGGAGTGTGATGTTGGTAGGAGCAATATCTTGGATTCCTAACCTTTTGAAAATAGAAAAAGGCATAAGATTAATGCTAGAACCTCAGTCACATAAAGCATTACAATGAACATTTCCTCTAATTGAACATGGAATCACAAATTTGCCCGAGTCTTTCATCTTGGGAGGTAGTTTTCTTTGCAGGACAACACTACATTCCTCTGTCATGGCCATAACTTCATTGTCATCTACTCTCTTTTTCTTTGCTAGAATATCCTTCAAGTATTTTACATAACTAGGCATATGTTCAAGTGCTTCAGTGAAAGATATGTTAATTTGTAATTTCTTAAATATATCAAGAAATTTTTTGAAATATTTTTCATCACTTTGTTTCCTCATTGTAGAAGGAAATGATACCTTTTTCGACATCTTTTGTATGTACCTCATCTTTCTTTTTCCCTTTGCTTCCGAGTAAGCTAGCCAATGTATTGGGTTCATGTTTGTTGTTTGGCTTGTCATCATTTTTCGTTAACTTCATTGGGTAGAACTGGTTCTTGTAAAGTAATACCACTCAGGGTTGTTACAGCTTTGCAATGCTCTTGACCATCTTTCCTTGGTTGTTCTGGTTGCCTGGGACGTACACCCTTGGGTTGCTCACTTGGTTCCTTGTTTAATTGTAACACAACTTGTTGCATAAACTGTTGTTGTTGTTGTTGTTGCCAATTCTGCATGAATTGTTGCATTGTTTGTTGTATAGAATTGATCATTTGGATCAAATCTAGTTGTTGTGGCTTAAAAGGAAGTGAAGGGGGTCGAGAATGTTGTAATCGTGGTGGTGGATTATTGAGGACAACAGTCGATTGTGGAGAAATATTCCATGAAAAGTTGGGGTTATTGCGCCAACCAACATTGTAAGTATTGGAATAGGGATTGTTGTTCTTATTAAAGTTGCCTATGTAATTAACTTGATCTACTGCACATTGACCTGTAAAATATCCTTGTCCACACCATTCACACCTTGGCTTCATAGCCTATACCTGCCCCTGCATATTAAGATTTTGAACTTGATTAGCTAAAGTACTAACATGAGTAGATAAAGTAGTAAGTGCATCTAATTCTAAAACTCCGGTAATCCTCCTTGGGGGCCTTTCTCGTCTTGCATGGTGGTTGCTAGGAACCATCAATTCTAGCAGTTGAAAAGCTTCATGTGGGTTCTTCCTAAGAAACGATCCATTGGCCGCCGCATCAACTATGTTCTTTGTTTGCCCCAACAACCCATTATAGAAAGTTTGGAGTTGCATCCATCTTTCTATACCATGGTTGGGACACTTTTTCAACAATTCTTTAAATCTTTTTCATGCCTCAAAGAGAGACTCACCATCAACCTGTAAAAAGATAAAATTTCATTACATAATCTAACAGTTTTAGAAGGAGGAAAATATTTTAACAAAAATTTTTCACACAATTCATCCCAAGTGGTAATTGAATCTAATGATGACAACCACTCTTTCACACTTCCTATTAATGAGAATGGAAATAAGCGAAGGCGGAGAGCATCGTTAGAGACACCAGGTTGCTTATACATATCTCAAACCGATAGGAAATCGATGATATGCCTATTAGGATTTTTAGTAAGCGATCTACCAAATTGTCCTATAGTTTGTAACATGTTAAATAAAACTTGTTTAAGCTCGAAGTGGGTTGCATCCACTGGTGGTGCAATAATACTAGGTTGTAACCCTCTTGCAAGAGGTACAACCCAATCTTGGATTGCCCTGTTGTTATCATTAGCTACTGCTACAAACGGTGGAATTGAAAGCATTTGTTGTGGTTGTGGGTCCATGACTTCTACTTTTATTACTTCTTGTGCTCTTCTTCCAGCGGCACACAAGTTTCTCAAAGTCCTTTCAATCTCTGGATCACAACAAAACATGGGTGACGACACTAATCGATGCATAAACAAATGATAACAAGGAAGAAGACAATGATGTAGTATTTTTTTAAAAAAGTTAAACACTAAAATCCAAAACAAAAAGAAAAAGATTCAAAATTCTAATCCTAAATTAACTAAGAAAATTTGATCTCTCCGTAACGGCGCCAAAAACTTGTTTGAATAATTTCAATGATGTGCAAGTATACATGGTTCAAACAAGTAATCTGATGATGAATTCGAGTATCGTCCCACGGAGAGATGAATTTCCTTAAATTAATTAAAGAAAATGAAATGAAGAACAAAACAAACACAATCGACTTAGCTAAATCTAAATAATAACTTTAAATTAAAGGAGAAGTTAAAATGATAAAACTCGTTTTAGAGTCAAATTTTCCTTAACATGAATTTAATCTTCATCACATCTTACTCTTATCTTCTATTCCCTCAGATTGTCGATCTAGGATAATTATATGACATGGTGGCTCCCGCTCCTTCATGCTTTTATTATTTTGACTCAATTTCTACCTCTCGGTAATAATTAATTAATCAATAAAACAACCCATTAAGATTTGCCTTAAAATCGCATACAGTGTCATGTATCTCACGACAACAACAATAAACAAGTCAAAAGACTTGTCATATGATAAATTATCAATGACTAATCTAATTAATTTCTCCCGAAATCTAATTAAACCTCATGATCTAAGAAATAGGTGATCAATCTACTCTTTACATTAAGGACGTGATAATTCAAACAATCCGATTGAATTAAAGAGTAAGAAGTTGAAATAAATTCAATTAAACCATGTTAAGTTCCATTCTTCTCTAGAACAAAATAATGGATTAGTTCATAATAAAAATAGAAAACAATATAAAGAAGAAACTAGTTTTCATTATGAAAGGAAAATAATTATAAAAACTAGAACTATTTCTTCCACTAAACTCCTAAGCTAAGAGTTGAGATATCTCAAACAACAAATGACCACCCCTTTATATAGAAGATGAGATACACAAGAGATACAAGGATTCGAAGAAGGATTCCACAACTCGATGTGATCTAATTGATTATTATATCTGATGAAGTTTCTAACTCCCCGACAACGGCGCCAAAGCTATGTATAGCCATCAATGGGTGGGGTCCAATACTCTGACCAACAAATCCAAAGCTTAATTTGTTTCATCTTTTTATATATTAAAACTCTAAAATTATGCATTTCTCATAAAATATTTATTAACTAGAATATAACGAGAAATATCACTTAATTAATAATATTATTCCCGGAAGTACAAAATCACATTTAAAACATGGGTAAATATTGTGTACTTTAAACACTTAACAAGTGGGCAGTTACGAAAAATTGCTCAACACAGACTACTAATAAATCTATATAAATAAATATAAGGCAAGAAGTATATGTGGCCACCCATGTACCGTTGCCAATATAGTAATTAGGTGATGATATCCTATTCAATACAGTATAATATATTATTTTTGTCCTCAAAAGTATATTAAGTTCGGGATATTGTAAAACCCAAAAAATAACTAAGTTCTTTTATCTTGAAAGGAGTCTTAAATATTATTAAATCAAATTAATTTAACAATATCTATGGATTGTTTCAACTAAGCTTTATTTATTATCTTTTCATATTTCGTTATTAGTTGTATTTATGTATTTTCTTTTCTTATTTCGTTAAGCTCTATATGAAAAGGGCTAAGGTTAAGCATACGATAGGATGATAGAGCTCACAGTATCTCTATTTCCTTTTCTCTTCCAAATGCCTACTTCTTGATTTCTATCTCTCTCTCACACATAAACTAGTTTCTTATGTGCGCTTTCATATCTTTCTCTCATATAGATTAGTTTCTTATATAAGCTTCTCAGTATTATCTTACTAATGGTGAGGTATGAAGTAGGCATATTATTGTCAACTAGATGCCGGTACATATGTATATTTATATGATGCGGACACGCTACCATACCGTCGACTAAATTCTCAGTACACGTATATGGTTATGTATGATGCAAGCATGCTACTGTTGACTAGATTCCAGTACATGTGTATGTTTATAATACGTTGTATGCTCAGTTGAGTTATCCCAGCTACATGGGGTGCCTTATGGCACAATATGCATGATTATGTACCTATGCATTATTTTAGTTGGCCATTGAGTGGTTCCGGCCTATGCTTTTAAGTTTCGCTGCCGTAAAGTTTGTATGATAGTAGTTAAATTATAAGCCTTACGATTTTTTAACATCGCACTTCGATCTATCCTTAGATCGAAAAATTGGGATCTTACATAATGTCTAATCACAAACATGCCCATCATAAATATTAATATAGCATACTTTTTTCTATTCGTAGGACCTTTTTGTAAGGTTTAGGAAGCACTTAGACTTTTTAATATGAGTTTTAATGAAAAATTAGAAGTCTTAAGTTAATTAAAACTGAGATATGAAATTTGATAGTTTTACCCCTAAAATTAATCAATCATAACGTCTAAAATTTAACTCCAATTTAGATGAATATTCTGGAATTACAAAGTTTATTTCAAGACCTACAAGTTCTACATAAGGTTGCATTTCTAATTTCTAATGTATTGCCCTCTTAACTTACGCAACAACTTTGAGTCATTATTCTAGGAGACTTTTAATAATCAAAGAATAGAAATTGTCAAGTCTTTGATCAAACATGAAAAAATCTTAACTTTCTTCATGATTATTATTAAACATATATCTAAACACTAGAACATAAATTTAAACTTAATTTATAAAAAGAATTTACAGTTTTCATCATTATTTTCATATATTATCATGAATTCATCATATTCTACCATGAAAATAACATAAAAACATAAGCTTTTACATGATCCATGCATAAATCTTTAAAAAAATCACACCACATTATTAATGATATGTATGCATAATCAATATGAAATTACCATATAGATTTCAATTATTAACCTTGAACTTTATTGATTTCTCTTAGAACTCAAGTTCTAATACTCCTTTGAAGAACCGGTAAAAACTTGATTTAAAATTGCCAAAACTCGAAGGAAGAAGGCAGTTAGAAGGTGTTTTCTCCTCCTCTAAGATGAACATAGATGGTGACTTTAGCCAAAATTGACCGGTGAGTGTAATTTAAGTGCAAGATCACTAAGAATATATTTAGCCCTACTTAAATTAACCTACAGGTTAATGTTAAGTGTTTAGCCTCACGTTAATTTATATTTTTTCCTAACGGACACCTTGTTCGTGATATGGACTTGGTTTTCATGTTATTTAATATTAATTCTTTTTACAAGCTCGAGAGTATATGTTGTAGCATTAAATGGAGAATATATAATGCATAGGACTACTTTAGACCCGTGCAATGTGCAGGCTATGTTTGACAAACTTTTTAAAATTTTAATAAAATATAAATTAAAATAATATAATATTAAAAACGTAAAAAAAATCCCTCTTAAATAAAGAATGATAAATAAATATATAATAATTTTACAATTTAAAAACTATGTAAAAAATATCTACAATTCTTAGTTTAAAATTTCTAATAAGAGCAAAGACATTATTTACATTAAAGACTTATATAAATTGTCTTATACCAGAATGATTCAAATTTCCAAATGGCCCTCAACTTTTAATCACCAAACTTATACCAAATAAATGTTATGTAATTAATTAAAGTTGTACGTTAATTTTTTATTATTTTTAATATACAATATATTTTAATTTAATTAATAATATATGAATAAATATAAAGTAATTTGAGATGCACATATCTGGTAAATATTTAATTTAAAACAAAATTTTATAAATTTATTTTTAAATATCTTGCTCATTAAAAAAATTGAAATTATCAAAAAGATAGTATATGTAGAAAATTTTAAATTAAATATTAAATATGTATTAATATATAATTATTTTAAAATACTTGTTTTAAATAACATTGAAAAGTTAATATTATAAACTGGAAGAGTTTTAGGTGATTAAGTGGTGGGTCTGAGAATTCGAGATATTATAGGTAATAAGGAGGCAAGTTAGAGAGAGAGGGAATTACTTGAGAGTTAGAGATGTCTGGGTATAAACCACATGACAGGAAAGATCCTAACAGTGCTTTTTATCTTGTCGTTGACTGCTTTATTTAGTGTTTCGGTATGCGCTCGCTATTGACATCAAGGACGCATCACTTCATCGATCAACTTAATTTGATGCCAACTTGTGGGCAAACTTTGTATGTTAACCTTACAAAAAGAAGTTTTGTTTGTTTGCAAACGACTACATGTAAAAAAATGTTAGCACTTATAGTCATCAATATGCACGCTCCTTGACTAACACTAAAAGAATAAAACTTTTGATAATGGAGTTGATAGTTCCCACGAAATGAACGTGGTCGACATTCTAGCTAATATAGAACGACAGATTCTGTGCACGAGTTCAACGCCCAACTAGAAACTTGGAAGTAAGGGAGGCCACAGACGTCCGAATGCCCGTGTCCGACCGACGTCCAAAGTATGTCCAACTGAATATGACCGCCCGAATTTGACTGAATTAAAACAAACTAAACATGGATATTTTTTTGTCCGCCCGAACGACCGATATTTTATATCAATAGAATTATGCCTTGAACAATTTTAATGCTAATATTATATTTTTTAAAAATTACAAAACATAATATACAATAAACTTGTGGTTGCAAGTTACACATTTTTTTTAATTTTCATAAATTCAAAGACAATATTATGTAATTGTTCTCCTAAAACCATCACAAATTGTGGTTACAAATTACTAACCCACTTTCTAAGTCCTTCATGTGTCACAATTGAAAATGAATACTCATGTAAAGTAATTGCTTCGGCCAACCTAATCTACTCCTTCCTTGATCAAATTTCTATACTTCTATTTTATTTTTTCCATTTTTTTCACTTTCATCTTGAAAATTTATTACGCAATATCACCACTTATGTTTTTTGTCCTCTTTATTTTGAAATTATAGTATTTTCATTCAACATGCCTCAATAAATAAGTAGTTCCATAACTTCCTGCTCCCTCAAATTTTTTTCACAGTAATGACAAATAACAAATATTCCATTCTTCTCATATTTTCTATTAAAATACGCTCATACATCGGATATTATTTTCCTCTTTTTTGATAATGAACCATCCATAAATTCTCCTTCTTTAGCAATCGATTTTTTTTTATCTTTTCCATCTCCAATTTGCTCCTTTACATTTAATAAAGAATTTGTATGATCCATCTTTGAAAAAAATATATTAATTTATATTTAGTACCTATTCCGTCCAAGATGCAAGCTTTCTTCGCCAAATAATTACACAAATTTTTATAATTCAAATACTACACAATTTCATCGGTATAATTTTTTTACATTATATCCTATTATAAATAATTATTAACTTAATAATTATTAACCTTATAAATATTTTCAAAATATAAAATAATTAACATAGCGTTATTAAAATAATCAAGTATTAATCGTGTTGATTGAAACAGTGGTGAAAGCTTATTGGCGGCAAAGCGTGGCGGTCCGGCAGAGGCAGAGGGCAGCGATCTGGCAGTCAAGTGGAGGTAGGCGGTGGCAGAGGCAGGGCAACGGAGGCAGGCAGCAGCGGAGTCGAGGCAGAAAGGGGAGGGCGGCGGAGGGCGGCGGAGGGTGGCGTAGGGCGGTGACAGGAGGAAAGGGGAGGGCGGCAGAGGGCGGTGGAGGTCGGTGGAGGGCCGGGGAGGGCGGCCGAGGTTGGAAGAGGGCAGGGGAGGGCGGTGGAGGTCGGGGGAGGGCAGCGACAGTAGGAAGGGGGAGGGCGGCGGAGGGTGGGGGAGGGCGGTAGGAGGGCGGGGGAGGGTGGCGGAGATCGGGGGAGGACAGCGGAGGGCAGCGACAGAAGGCCGCGAGGAGGGCGGGGGAGTGTGGGGGGAGGGCGGCGGAGGTCAGGGGAGGGCGGCGACAGAGGGCCGCGGGGAGGGCGGCGACAGAGGGTTGCTAGGGAGGGCGAGGGAGGCGGGCAGCGATGGCGGCGGCAGATTATTGGTAAGTAGGGTTAGGATTAGTAATTAGAATATAATTTCGGACCGTCCACGGACGTTGTCCGTGCCCGACGGACAAGTCAGACATTAATTCGGTCGGACGAGTTTTGTCCGACAAAATTTCAGACAGACGCAGACAATAACTTGTCTGACGTCTGTCCGACCGATGCCCACCTCTACTTGGAAGGGTGAATGGTTCGTAAAAATAGACTAATAACCCATTCCTTCTCTCCACCTAAATTATTAAGAAAGTTAAAAAAGACACGAAATACTTAAGAATGACTATGAAACTTGTTCAAAACATCTTATTGAGTTTTTTACTCCATTTTTAATGTGTGCCCAGAATTGGATTTCTATCTTGATTCAATAAACGCCGGTTTTTTGGAGATTAGGTATGCAAACGAAGGAGTTGATCTGCATCATTTTTCATGTGCCTTCAAGAATAATAGTAATCCAGTGTTAAGTATATACAAGATTTTTCATGGAGTTGATGGTACATCATTTTTCATACATAATATATTATATTTGAATTTTTATTATTAATAATTATAATTAATTATCATCATATACTTTTCAAATAATTACATATGAACTAATTACCAATTCCAAATCTATTCTTTAGTAATGTATTATATTAAATTAAAATCATAACTATAATTTAAATAAAGTATTTATCATATATTGTACTTTTGTAAATAGTAATTTTGGGGAAAACTGTATTCCTTTCTAAATTTTATCCATTTTTAAAAATGTTCTAGCGCATTGCGTTGTGCGGAATGTACGCTCTATTTGATTTTATACTTTTTAATATTTTATTATACTGCAAAAAAATTAATATATAGGTGTTTCTCTTTTAGTTATTTAAATTAAAAAGATGATAAAGTTATTGTAGTAAGAAATTAGAAAATGACTATGGTTGTTTCTCTCCTTTTCAATTTTCATTAGATTTATAATTTTATTAATTAAAACTTCAGAAAATAAGCAAAATATATTTCATTTTTTGGATTAAAAATTTAATTAGTAAAAAATTCTAAAAATAATAAAGTATAACACCACAATTCTGCCCATGCACAAACTAAACTAAATTGTTATAATTTGGAAAGCTATTTGTTAGGCTAATAATTTGGACTAATATCATTGAAAATGATCTCAACCCTTCGAGGATGTTTAAGATGGAAAATATGGGAGCTACTACATGCATGTTGATCATACATACCATAGAAAGGATCTTACCTTAAAAAGTTTCTATTCTGAGCACTCAGAGTTATATAAAAGGCAACACCTCCCATATAATTAAGATGGTGAATTAATAAATATGTATAAATATGAATGTTTAATCTCATGAATGAGTTAATTTCTTATTCTCAATTCAATCTTGAATTATGTAACTTATTATACGATGCGAGCCACACTAAGATACGAACAAGGCTCATTGTTAGCTCTTCCATATACCTCACACACACAATACAAATAATTTCTATCATAGGGCATTCTTCAAGTGCTAGTTAGGGGATCATACATGAACACTTGTTCTTCACGGATTCTTCTAGCAATACTACGCTACTTCTGTACACAACACACAGCTGTAACTAAATATATTTAGGATACACTATTATGTTCCAACCATCAGTGTTGGGACTCTGGGGCTTAAGTAAACCCTGTAAAAGGTTGTTAGTTGATAGCACCTAAGTTAACTTCCTTGCATGGAAAGTGAGTTGAATAAAAGTAACACACAATACACACCACACCAAACAACACGTGAGTTAACATTTAGACTTATTACAAGCTATAGCTCCAACCCACATAGAGGAAATAATCACATCGAAATCCAACTTACATTGCTCAAGATACATAATCCTTGTAACACCCTATTTTTTGGTCCAAGGGCGGACCGAAATGCGATGTTATAATTTAGAAAATTATTCATTAGATTAGTCTTGTACAAACTTTAAGGAAGCAAATCTCAACCCTCGAGGAGGTTTAAGACAGGCAACCTTACAAGGTTTCATCACACATGCATACTGATTCATACTAGTTAATTTTTTAAAAACTAACTAATTTTATTTTGTTTGAAAGTTTATTTTAATGTTGTTCGTATATAAGATTTCAAATAATAATTATGATAGCATTATTAGCATAATTTTATTTTATTTGTTTAAACTCATGATTAAAATTAGTAATAAAAATTAATGATTATTTTGTGATAATTATAATTAGATGTGTAAATTACTTATTAAATTAACACAATGACACCCTACATAAGCTTGAGGTTTGAATTTTCATAACTCTTAAGTTCCAATTTAATTCCTTGAGTTCAAGCATTCAAATTAGTGATTTTCTATAGTCAATTAGTTTAGACTATATTTGAGCACTATGATTCTAGAAGATCAAGTACAACACTTAGTGTTTTTCTTGACTCAATTAGTTTCAAGTTGAATTGAGCACTATGTCGTCATAATTAACTTTTAATTTGTCAAAATTTTAATTCACAGTCTTGTAAAACAATAATATTAAACTATCACATGCATTTCAAACAAATATACTTACACTGATGTGTGTTATTGTATTATAGACATCTACATTAACTAAAGTAGTAACTAATAATGTAATTTTTTTTAACACTTTAAAAATAAATTCCCATGATTTTTTTAAAAGCTTTGTGATTGAAGATGTTGCTCGTGGTCGTTAGCCAATTTGGCATGGGAGCTGGTCACGTTGATTTAAATCACTTGGCATGGGTTTCGTGGATGAGTTGATTGTATTGCAACTGGATGAGCATACGCCTCCATTGGGTGATAATGTGGAGTGGCCTCATGCATATGGCATGAGGACTGAATAGACCATTGGCATTGAGGACTGATTTATCTTTCATAACCTTGTTTCATGTGGTTATGGGGAGGTAATGTTTTCATATTCTTACTCTAATATTGTGAATTTAATTTTAATTCAGATCTTTGATGAGCATGTTCTAATTATATCATAAATTTTATAGACTTCTTGATCGGAGTATGGCTAGACAAATTAGTGTCACAATTAAGAGCAAGTTCTATGGACCATATCCAATGTGGACTGATGTACCTCATGATCTGATGGATATATGGTTCAGAGAGTGGATACTAAATTATACCAACATGCAATTTACATATTTACGCATGAAAATGTATTACCTAGTTTGTAAAATTGTTAAAATGTATTTCAAGTGAAGTATACAAGGCGCCCAGAGGTTGAACCATGGGCACGAGCTCCCTTCTTTGAGGTAGCTCCAAATTATACATGTAGATGATGAAGAATGTGAGGGATGCAGCACTCGCACTACTAGACACAGGGCATGTTGCAGACAGTGTGGAGGAAGGTCAACCTTCTTGGATTTAGCGGGACATTTGGGAGCATCTCATCTAGGATCATTGCGCTATTGATAGATTTCAAGAGCTGTTTGAGAAGAATAAAAAGAACTGCATGATAGAGAAGGATGGTGAAATAACATGTCATGTTGATGGATCTGTTAGTTTAGAGATCCAAGAAAAACACTTGGTATGAATACTTTCTCAAATTAATTTGTTTGTCATTTGATTAAGTTCTAATTTATTTAAGTTTTTTGCAATGCAGGAGAAAGATTTGGGAGGCTTTGTCTCATAGTCAATTTTGTTTGACCACACACACCAGAAAGATAAAGGGAAGGGTGACATGCTAATGAGAAGTCAAAAGCTATGGCAGTAAGTTTTCATATTTTATTTTTTTCTCCTTGTTGTGTAATTTTAAGTAAGCAAATAAGTGAGTTCATATTTCCATTTATAAATATGTTTTTGTTGTGAAGTTTACACTTGTTAGTTTGATTCATATTATGACATTTCAATTATATATGATACAATTTGCTAAATGTTTAATTATTACTGATAGTTTGAGTAAATGAAGAAACATAAGTTGGAGGAGATTATCTGTTGTTCAAGTATTTTCCGCTTGATGAATGGTAAATTGTTATGTGAATGTGTAATTTTTGTGTGAAAAATGGATTATGAAATTGGGAAATATGAAACGTGAAATTTCTATGGGTGTGAATTTTTTTAATGTTTTATTTATAGGGGAGACTCTGTTGGACTTTGTATAAAATTATATACTTTATAATTATTTCATTAACAAATTGCAAATATATCAAACTTCTTTTTACGTGATGTCATATGATATTATCATTTTGAGCATGTTTTCTTTTTAAAAAACTGTTAAATGATTCATGCTAATCAATAATTTTTTTATGACTCAGCCCAAAGTGCAAACTAACGGGATAAGCCATTTTTTCAAAAATCCTTAACTAAGTTAAAGATCCATAGTCTATTCCTACTTATAAACAAGATATGACTTCAATAGGTATTAAATGTGTGACTAAGTTGAGGGATCATACAATCCACCCACCTTAGTAAATTTCATCCATGAAATTCTTACACTTGGCCTGTTTCTAGCCCTAGTCTATGACCTTCTTTGGCCCTAACCGGCACCTTAGCCAATATCCCTAGTCCAACCCACCATTTCACATGGAACTAGGTTGCTCTGATACCATTCGTAATGACCGGGCCCAAAGTGCAAACTAACAGGCAAAGTCATTTCTTCCACTTTGTTAACCACTTTTGAAGGTAGGTACTGAGAGCATATAGAGTCGACATATGATACTGATCCTTCTGGTCAGCTGTTGGTCGTCGACCCTGTGGCATACCATGTGATCAGAGAGCGAAACAAGGGTCGGTATTATTGATTATGGCAGTGTGCCTCCTTCCTCCCAAGTCACATGGATCCAATTCTTACTAGTTTGATGATCTTGGGTCAGGTGCTGGTACGATAAGTTAGACTTAATAGCCCGATGAGTCTTTATTGCACTGGCTAGAGGTTTTGGAAACTTGCGAGTATGATAGAATGACAAAGATCACGAGCATGAGGGAGGTGATGAGGACGGAGGTTGAGGCCCAGGACTTCTAGCTTATCTTGCTTCTTGACAAGTGAGACCAGCGACTGAGAGAGGAAGCTCGAATGCTTAGTCATATGATGACCATATGTAGAAAATAGCATCATGGCCCATGTAATTATGATCCTTATATGCCCGCTCTTGATCCTCTCACCCTTCCCTTCATATATAAATATATATGGTTTTCTATGTATAAGAAATTTAATTTATATTTAATGTATGACATGAAATATTTTTTTGTATTTTAGATTTAACTTATATTCTATGTTTTATATATATTTTGTCATCATATATATTTATTTATATAATCTTTTGTAACTAGATAGGTAATTTTAAACAAAATATAACAATTATTTTGCTATTGGGTTATGTCCGATTTGCATCTCCTTAGGGACTGCATTTGCGACCATCACCCGGTCACAAACATTTGGTGACCTGAAAGAAACAAGTCAATAATTGAAGTTGAAACCGAATATTAGACCCCGGTTACAAATAATTTACAACCGGCTTTGCAACCGCTATTCCGATCAATAACTTAGAATCAAAATTGAAACGAGCTCACCTGGTTGCAACATTTGCGACCGGATTTCTTTCCGATGACAAATTTTATCGGCAACCTTATCTGCTGGGACCATATTTAGCTGTCTCAAATCCAGTTGCAAATTTTATCAGTGATTGCATTTGTTGTCTTCAATGTCTGAAGTCACTGAAGACCGATTTTCTACTAATTGATGAACGAACACACTAAACACGGTAATGCTGTATGATTAATTGACACGCTAAGCATGGTAATACAATGCAATGGTCCAACAATGTATACACAAACAAGTTGAAATGGTCTGACAATTTATACACTAACAAATAAAATGGTTCCGCAATCTATAAATAGACAGAATGAAAAGGTCCAACATTCTATAAATGCATAGAATGAAATGGTTGGGCACTCTATACATAGAAAAATGAGAAGGTCCGACAATCTCTACATGAACAAAATGTAATGGTCAGGCATTCTATAAATAAACAGAATGAAAAATTCATGCACTAATATATCTATTAGGCTGGGTAGGGGAGTATATCGTACATTTTCCAGATCTCAATTTCGAAAACCATCATTGGATCTAAGCCTTGGAGCTTTATTAAACTACGGACAAGCATTATCTGACTCCATACCACGATCATAAATCAAATCTACTATAAAGCCAATTAGAGACTCAAGAAGAGGGAGTCCAAAAGGCCTAGGCAAGTCAAGCTCTTTGTCTTAACTCGTCGAGCTCACTCCATGTATCTTACCAATGTCATAAAATGTTGATCACACTCTAGACGCACAAGCGTGCAAAATGAGGCCTTGCCTCCACACATGCACAATAACATACTGAAGCATAATTAACTTTCTTAGGTTAATTACTTACTTATTAATTTTCATTAAGCAGCTTAGCTAGGGTTTGGATCATTTTTTAGTATAATTAGTAAATAATCACTAAGGATTTAACCCTAGATTAATCAAATGGGCTTAACCCCATAATCTTTCTGATGGACCAAACAATATCCAATTGACCTAAAATGTAGAACAATGGGCCCTGACTCACTAAGGTTTAGAGGTAAAAATTACCATGGGATGGCCTATGGGCTAACATGATGAACAACACCCACTGAAGTAAGGATAAGGCACTAGGAACAATGTTTATGGGCAACACACGGAACTTACTAGGTTTTGTTGATAGGCTTGGAGACTCCAAATAAATCATGAAAAATTAGGAAAGCTTGTCAACAACTTGAACTGTATAAGTTGGGAAATTTCTACAGGGGAATCTAACGCTCCAAAAGCTCTGAAATTTTACCATGATTAATTATTCATACAACCTCTGTCTGAGTAAAATTTGAGGCAATTTGACCGCACAAATGACTAGGGTTTGAACCCTACATTCCTATCCACTTGAACTGAAAAATTTTACTAACTACCTAAATGACACATAAATTATACACTTTTTATTGAGTTTCTTAACATGCTCAAATATTAGCAGAAAACACAGACCATAGCACAGAAACCATACGACACATCAAGGATAGTCCAGATTTCGGTGTTACGTTCATGCTCTTTCTGACGTTAATTTAGTCTGATATTTTAATGCTAGTTAACTAATATGCAACCCTAAAGGTATGCAAAAGATTGCAGCAAAAGATCACCAGCTACTTTGTCCAAAAATTGGAGCAAGAGGCGGCTATGTCACTGTAAACAATGAAGGCTGCCACCTTTCATCATCTGTAGCAGCCATATATGCTCTAGATGACTAAATCATGGAAATTCAAAACCCTATAACATGTAGATCTATGTGTTAGGAGTCATATGAAATAAAAATCACACAAAATGGACATCTCCATCACAAGACATGCCAGATCTATTATGTATGTGCATGACCATAACATACCACAAGTACAATAATTTTAACTATTTTTATACTATTTACATGAGATGAAAATAGACTTAAAATACATCTGAGACAATGTTCTACACAAATAAAATGTGACAAAAATTTAAATCAACACATGAGCATGCAATACAAACCCTCAAATGTAGAAAATGAGCCAAAAGAAGGATCAGAGGAGCTCATTTGGGTCATCCCACCCCAAAACTTTCCCCTACTAGGAGTTATGGAAGCTTGGAGAAGTTTGCAAGGGGCTTGGAAGGGTGGGAGAGGAAGTGGAGCGGAGAAGAAGGTGGAGATTGAAGAAGGAGAGGAAATGCTAAGAAGTGGGGGAAATGAGGGGGTTTTATGGAAAGGAAAACAGACCTAGAAAGAAAGCAGACCTAGCACAAAGCTGGTCACTAGCAAGCGAAATCACAGTTTTGGCACTTTGGTAGGGACACAAGAGTGAACATTAAGCAAGTGATTCAGTGTGGGTGCATGGGCACTGGTGGGACGCATTTGCGCTCCAGGCTCAAAGGTTGTGGCTGGGCGCTGTTGCGCTGTGGGCGCAAAGACACAAAGGCTGTTGTTGTACGCCTTTGCTCCCAATGCGGAAATTGCACATGTAGGTTTTGTCACTCAAGGGCAACGGGGAACAACCTCAGGAACTGTTCCACGGGTCTTGTAGGGGTTAAGACTGACCCAAGGGGGTTTCAAACATTTTGATAGACATAAAACAATGTGAGAGACATGGTCTTAACATCTAACTATGACATGACAAGACCCAGAACAAAAGAAATAAACAATTGTCGTAGCTACATACTATCCCGCTAGGTATGTCTAACACTGGGAAAACTAGAGCCTCAGCCAACAAAACACACATAAACATATACATAAACAAGGAAAAAAGGGTCGATCAGAGCTTCATAGTCTGGATCAAAACCAAGTTGACACTAAAACCATTGGGCAAAAGCCCTGGTTTTACACCCTCCCCTACTTAGGAAAATTCTGTCTCGGAATTTACCAAAGGGTATACACACACAACATATAAGAGCTACAAATGATACCATACCTAGGGCTAAGCATACATGTTGCAAATAATTCCCATAACATATCGTTGATGAAACATCCAATGAAAGAAGCATACTGCTATTGAATTATATCCTCGATGAACATATTACTACTTACTGCTACCAGGATTTACCTTTCGATGTGAATTTGACACTGCCAAAGGTATATATCACACATGTTCCCACATGTGTAACTAAAGCATGTAATCATACTGGCCTTTTGCATGTGAAGGTTGAATATAGTTCAATGCGTGCTCAAGGGAAAGGTAATCTATGGGAACCCACCACATACACCTCAAGCCATGAGCCAGTTTAGAGGTCAAGCTGACCTCACAACATATCTAATCATGCAAAGAGATACCTTATAACATTGGTATCATGATTGCCTTGGAAACTAGAGTATGGTAAACATGTAATCCATAAGATGTACTAAAGGGACCTAGAAGGTACCCATCCCAGTAGGCTGCCTAAAAGACATGATTACTATGTCTTCACATCTAGTTGTGTAATGTGTATACTAGGATAAGATGATATATATAAAAATATAGGAAGGTCAAGGTAGTATCCATTCTAAAGTGTCATTATTGTCGCTTATCGTGGATCTAATCATCATCCTCAGAAACTACAACATAGGCATACTGAAGGACAGCTCCAAGAGAGCTAGGTTAACCAATAAATAGTAGATAAGTTCCTCTCGGTTTAGTACAAGTTATGCACATTCTAGTGGATGGGGAACTCTCATACTAAAGAACCATTATTACACCTCGGGCCCATGGAAACTCAAAGTGAGGTGGAATAAGTATCTCATCCCTTCGTCTGTGATTTGTAACTGGTCATTATGTACTGATTTATAGTACTTTATCTCGACTCACTTCATTACTTCCACTGTGGTAGACCCACAAGAAAGGCTATAAAATGGCCATAGGCAAGCTATCAATAACATATAGATGGACACCATCGAACTACATGATATCGCATGCCTGTATCTCTAATGCAGGGGGCTTGCATAAATGCAGGTGTAGGTTCTCTAGATAGTACACTTGTTGTGACAGCGGAAGTGTTACTCGAATAGTAGTTAAGCTAACTTGTTTGACGGTTGAGCTATTAAGTGTGTCATTACCTATAGAGTCATCTACGATGGCATCCTACCCTGATACACTAATGTTTTATCTCTCCTATAGTTTGGTAACATGAGGACATGCAGATTCAAGACATAGACCAATAAATCACTCATTCTTATATACAAATGTATTCAGGAGGTCCTTTCACAAGTTTTCTTTCAAAGCACAAGAATGGACGGTACAGAGAGGAAGAAGGATGTTTGAGGGAGAAGAAAGTTGATAGAACAAAGGAGGCCAAGGGAGAGGAGGAAGAAAGGGAAAGAGGAGTGGAAGATGAGGGTTTGCGGTTTCCTATCTATCATTCCCTATATGGTCAGGCCGATCTCAAACATGAGAACTAAATTCTATCCATGACCATGGAGAATAGAAACATACCTGTCTTCTTAGCTATAGATTGGCTCATGGAGGTACCATATACGCATACTCAAGCACATACATTATAATACAACATTCCACATTTTAAGCAAGTACACAAATCAACAAGCACTTTTGGTGGTTAATTGTCTTAATAGTCCACGAAATTAGCTTTGATACTAAGTTGTAACACCCAAATTCACACCTGGACACAGACCTTACCAAGTTGTTATAATTTGGAAAGCTTGTTCGTTGTGCTGTTGATTAGGATTAACATCGCGAAAGTGGATCACTACCTTCAAGTAGTCTTAAGATGAAAAACCTAAGAGCCGCTGCAGGATGCATGCTGATCATATCTACCATAGGAGGGATCTTAACTTAAAGGTTCATACTATTAGTACTCTAGTCATTTGAGAGGCAGCACCTCCTTTACAATTAGAGGGTGATTTAAGAACTGTGTATTGCTATGAATGCCTAATCTCCTGCATGAGTCCAATTTCTATATTCTTAGTTAAATCTTGAATTAGGTAACTTATTACATGATGTTAGGCACGTTAAGATAGAGACAAGGCTCATGTTTTGTTATTCCATATACCTCACACATGTAATACAAATAGTTACTATTATAATGTATGTGCATTCTTTAAGTTGTAGTTAGAGGAACACTTGGTTTTCACATGGATTCTTCTTACTTAGTTCACACACATAGCTCCAACCAACAAAATATGTTTAACATGTCTTATTATGCTCCAACCATCAATTTCAAGACTTTGGGGCTTAAGCAAACCCTGCAGGAAGGTTGTTAGTTAATAGCCCCTAAAGAATACATGAGCTAAGACTTAGACTTATTACATGCAATAGCTCCATGCCAAATAGGAAATAATCACTTAGAAATCAATTTACATTCCTCAAGATAGATATTCATGATGCATCATACACAAATTACAAGACAACAATCTGTTGGTGTCCTTGCCATGAGCCACTTGATCCCTTTTCAACATTGACCATCGCAAAAACACACCTACATATATAAAAAACATTCAGTAATCGAACAAGTTTGATTACTCAAGTTCGAAAATAACTACTGAAAGCATCAAACTAATGAATAGGTCATCTATACACTGATAGAATGAAATGTTCGACAATCTATACATAGGCAAATGATATGGTCTAGTAATCTATATTCGGACATAATAAAATGGTTCAACAATCTATACACGGTTATAATGGAATGGAAAACTCTAGTACTAATATATCTATTGGACCTCAATATGAGTCCATATCATACATTTTTGGATCTCAATTTTGAAAACCATCAAACGATCTCAACCTTGAAGTTCTACTAAACTGCAGACAAAAATCATATAGACAGTCAATGAAATTGGTGGGATTCGATAAAACTCTACTAATTCTGTTCCACGATCGTAAATCACATCTACAGCAAAGCAAGGAGAGAGTCACAGAAGGAGTCTGATAGACTTGGGTAAGTTGAGCTCCTCATCCTAACTCGGTGAGCCGTTCAGCATTTCCTACTACGTAAAAATCTTAATCACGCTCCTAGAGCACATCAGGCATGCAAACGATGTGAAGCCTCTACACATGCACAATACATTCTGAAGCTTGATTAACTTGCTTAGGTTAATAACTCCTTAGTAATCATCATTAAGAATCTTAATTATGGTTTGGATCTTTTCCAGCAAAATTAGTGAATAATCACTTCCGACTTAACCCAAGCTTAATCAAGCAGGTACCCTTGCCAAACGATATCCAAATGGGCTCAAGGGCTAGACACCAAAAATGAGCATGGGCTGGCCCATAGCTTAAGATGTCAAACAAGGCCCACCAAGATATGGCTTGGTACTGGAAATTGTGTTCCAGGGCAGTAAATGTAATATGTTTTGTCCATGGTCTTAGAGAATCTAAATAAATTATGAGAATTTAGGAAATATAGCTAAAACTGTTAACTATAATCATAGAAATTGCAGACCAAATTACAAGTATTCCGGCTTGAGTAAATTCGGGGAAATGCATTGGAGTGAGGTTTCTGGAGCTAAGTCAACCTATGCGGATTGGGAAATTTCTACATGGGAATCTAGCCATCCAAAATCTCTAAAATTTTATGGTGATCAATTAGGAATATAAACCAGAGTTGTGTGAATTTGGAGACCAATGTTACTACTAAATGACTAGGGTTTTTGATTTTACAAACGAGGTTGGGAACTAGGTTGACTCTGCATTCCTATCTACTAGGAAGTGATTGATTTCATTAACTACCAAAATGACACCAAAATAATCCCAACCTTTATCAAGTTTCATGTACACATTTAGTGTATTACTATATAAAATTTACAATTGTTATTGAGTGTCTTAACATGACCAAATAATACCACAAACACCAATCATAACACAGAAACCATACTTCACGTCAACCATACTCCAGTTTTAAGGTTATCTTCATGCCCATAGTAACATTAATTTAGGCTTACAGTTTATTGTTAGTTAGCTAACATCCAACCCAAAAGATGTACAAACGAATGCAGTAAAACAACACCAGCTACTTGGAGGAAAATTGGAGCAAGGACAGCTATATCATTGTAATTGGGATAGCATCTACCTTGCACCAAGTTTAACAACGATAAATACTCTAAGATACTAAATCATGATAGTGTCTCGTGCCTTTGCACTCTAGGCGCAAAGGTTCTTGTCAGGCGCCTTTGCTCCCAGTGCAGAAATTGCACACCTAGGTTTTTCAAACTATTGTAGCGGGGGAACAACCTCAGGAGTGCTCCACGGGTTCCGTAGGAGCTAGATCGGACAAAAGGGTTTTTAAACAATGCGATGCACACAAAAATATATGAGAGACAAGGTCCTAACATCTAACTTCGATGAGACAAGACCTAAAACAAAATAAGTAAACAACTGACATAGTTACATATTATCCCTCCTCAAGTGTCTAACACCCGGGAAACAAGAGCCTCAGCCCACAAAACGTATATACACATGCACATAAATATGACAAAAATGATCGAGCAAAGCTACAGTGTCTGAGTCAAAACTGAGCCAACACTAAAACCATCTGGCAAAGAGTCCAGAATTTACATAAAGAATATGTATTTATCAACTGTTATTATCTAGCTTGATCATATTTCTAATTTAGTTAATTACAAATTGTGAAAAAAAATAACAATAAGATTTGGAATATTTCTAAATGAGAAGATTTTCCATCTTAATCCCATTCTAATATTTTTAATTTAATTAATAATATTTTATGAAAATAATAATAATATTAAATATGCATTTACCAACTCTTTATCACATTTCTAACTTATTTAATTAAAAATTCCGAAAATAGTAATATTAATAAGATTTTGAAAAATTTAGAGAGAGTTTTCCATCTTTATTATACTTGTAATTTATTTAATTAGACAATTCCTAACATAAAAATATTAATAGAATTTGAAAAAATTCTAGAAGATTAGACTTTATTTTATGGAGATTGAAAAATATGAAATTTAATCAATTAAAAATTCAAAAAATATTAATATTCTTAAGAATTGAAAATTTTTTAAAATAAGATTTTTGATCTTAAATTTTAATTGACTAAAAATTATCCGAATAATAACATTAAATATGTGTATTTTTTAATCTTTATCACATTTTGAATTTAATTAATTAATAATTAAGAAAAGAATAATATTAATAAGATTTTTTAAAAATTAAAGGAATATTTTTCAGTCCTTATCATATTGGTAATGTATTTAATTAAATAACTTGAAAATAACAATATTAATTAATAGGATTTGAAAAAGATTAGATTTTATTTTCTACAGATTTCAAAGTATCAATGATATTAAATATGTGTTTATCACCTGTTTACTATTAATAAGATGTGAAAGAAATGTTAGAGATCAGGTTGTCCACGTTTATCATATTTTTAACTTATTTGATCAAATTATTCTGAAAATAACAATATTAACAGGATTTGGAAAAGATTCTAAAAGATTAGATTTTACTTTGTGGAGTTCAAAATATCAAATTTAATTAAATAAAAATACCAAAAATTACTTATAATATCTCAATTCGGCCCAAAGAACAAACTAGAACCGGTTTTTGATATTGTAATTTAGAAAACTATTCATTTGACTACCAAAGTACAAACTCTATGGAAGAGGATCTTAACCCTAACGGATGCTTAAAACATACATCATACGGGATTTTCAAATAATACATGTTGATCATAATACCATATGAAGACTCTTACACTTACTAGTATGAGCACTCTGAGTTATAGGAGAGGTAGCAACTCCTCGACAATTAAGAAGATGAATTTACATATGCAATGATTACTCTGAACCACACGAAGGCAACACCCATAGTGTAACTAAGAGGTTGAACTTTTCATAACGCTTATGTATGATTTGGTTCTTATACTTAGTTTCAACCTTTGAGCTAGACAACTTATTATTGGAGGATGTTGTTCTTGTGGTAAGATAAACATTGGGTCTTGCTTACCTATTCTACATACCCCGCAAGCAGAAATTAAATACACAGGGCATCATTGTATGCCATGACATCATACCCTAACACTCGGTCTTTACATGGACCCTTCAAGTGGTATGAACTATAAGCTCCTCTGTCCTTGTTCTTCTATCACACATTCACACATTTGTATCTATATAAGTTTTGCAAACCTTACTTGCTCTTCGTCATGTTTGAGGTCTTTAAAGCTCACGCACCATGCAAACAACAATCAGAGTGCCCCAAACTTAACACCCTACATGATAATAATAAAATAAAGCAACAAGGCACACATCATGCGCAAAATTTCCATCACAACATACAGGATTCAGGGCACCTACCCACAACCTAATTACATACATCGTGTAGCTCACAGCTCCCAAAATACATAAATTCCAAAATCTCAAAATACATAAATCATATAACCCAATACATAGTTCCAATACAACACTCAACACAGTACATACACTTGGCACCATCCCCCGCCATGAGCCTTTCGATTTGTACACTTTTGTTGGTCACAGACATGAACAGACACATAGATATATATAGGAAAATAGTTAGTAATCAAACACAGTAAAAAAATGGCTACTAATGAGCAATACTGGTAGATAAGTATCTTAATACTCATGAAAATTCATAAAACTTCCACAATACATTACAAGAATGCAAGCTTGGGCCAATACAACTAAATATCATAAAACATATTGGATCACTCAATGGCTTAATACTTACATGCATACATACTCACGTTTATGGCCTCACATCCTCCATAAATTGTTTGCCATGGTACTCAGGTGGATTGAAATAATGATAGTACCATGATTTCGAAATAAGCACTGCATTCATAGTACCCTGCTTACTTTACACTAGTTTAGGGTGTGAAGGAGTATTTGTTCATTTCATATGTAACCATATCACTTATATCACTCTCTCATATTCATGAAAATCATAAAAATTCGCCGAAACTTACATAATTAGCTTACGTAGGGGCTTATAACATGACTTTATTTGATCTTCCAATTCAAAAACCATTAAGGGATCTATTCCTTTAAAGTTTTGTTTAACTAGAGAAAAATTGGGCAATATGGCCTAGCATTAGAGGTATTAAATAAAATGCTGCCGACGTCGTCCTATGTCTAAAACTCAATGAAACCTCACTCATGGAGCCAACCAGAGATGAATTAGTAGAATCCTAAGGACCTAAATGAGTTGAGCTCCTTTTCCTAACTCGACGAGCTCACTCCATGTACACTTAAAAAGAAATGAAACTTGAATAGTTATCAGATCACATTGGCACGCAAAAGGAGGTGATGCCTCCAAACATGCACAACTCATAAAACACATAATTACCTTAATTATCTTATTTAGTGGAGTGTTAAACCTCATTAGGTAACCTTAGTTTGGATTTGGTGTTGTAAGTACCCTTAGTGAAAAGTCTCGTATCTAGGGTTTCGTCAAACAAACAAGATTAGATGATTTTTTGGACGGGCCAAATGGTGCACAAATGGGCTCCTGTTTGGACCACTGGGCCTTAACACTCTAAGGGGTTGGTGTAAAAATTAACAAGTGTTGGCCCATCGGCCAACATGATAAATAAGGTCCAATAAATTTTGGCTAAGGTGTTGGGAACATTGTTCCTATGTCGTGCACCAATTTTACTGAGTGTCATTTATGGGCTTGGAGACATCAAATGGGCCTGGGTAAGTGGGTAGTGCTAGCCAACACAATGGGCTTGAATCGAATAATATGTGAGTCCAAACTCATAGCTTTTGGATCTAATTGGACTCAGAAATATGAGGTATTAGCTAAGTCTTTTTGGGGCTAGGCAGACTTATTAAGCTTGGAAAACATCTAATGCAAAATCTACTGAGCTAAATACTGCCAAATTTTGATATCCTATTATAGAGACAAAGCCTAACGTATGAGTTAAAGTTTTAGCCTATATTTCTATGCACTCTAGAAGAACTATCAAACTAACCACGTAAATGATTTATAAATTAAACCAAACCTTACAAGTGTCTAGTTGACAATTATTGAGGCAAACCATAATTTGCATGAATTTTATTATCCTCTTTTAATTAGCTCACATTGAAGCATAATCTTAAAGCATGGCAAGCCATACTAACATCATAGTATACACACCAAAAAATTAGGGGTTATTTTAATATCTATTAAGTAGTTATCTTAGAGTGAAAAATTTACATGAACAAGCCCACACACATATCAACAAGCATGGATAAGGTGGATATCATCAGAAACCCGAATCAAGGTGTAAAAATTGACGAAATGTGGGCCTAGGTCACATGGACCTTGAAAGTTGCTAAAATTTTCCAAATTTGGTACCTCTACTGCATCATATAAGCGATATTAGACAAATAGATGAACATCAATATTGTATATCTTGACGTCATTAATACAACAAGCTAAGGAGAAAGTAAAAAAGCCATCCAAAATATGACGTATGAATTTTCTACTAGATCTGTGCAAAATAGTGACTAAAAAGGCTTTTAAAAATATGTAACACATAATTTAGACGGTCAAAAATTATGAAACCAACACTAATTTGCTCCCCTTTGTTCATTGGATGTAAGCCCTCCTCGCCTCCCAAACGATGTACTACCCAATCGGGTGGTGCCAAACATGAGGGGAGATTAAGGTCTTAGCTCGCACATACCACACCATTCTTACACATGAGACAAAAAGGGTTGGGCAAGCAACTCGATATGAGTCATGACTAAAACAAAACTAAAACCGTTTGGAGAAAAACCTTGGTTTTTCAGCCTCCCCCACATTGCAAATTTCCATCCTCGGAATTCACCTTCTTGGAACACACAATGGTTAGAGGCCACAACCAAACAGACAAACAATAATGCATGCATAGTGCATAAATCAAGTTGCAACACACCACCAAAGAAGTATACCATTATCAAGTTGTCAGGCCATCGATTCATAAAACTATCAACCACCTTGGTCAATGAAACATAATGTCAACTAGCCATATCACCCTCGAAGCATGTAATTGCCAAAGTATATGGTTACAGAACAAACCTGCTCAAGGTGAGTCTAACATTGTCTAAGACATATATCACGCATGTGTCCGCATATGTAATTAGAGTATGTAATCATACTCGCCTTCTCCATGGAAGGATAGATGTAGTCTAAGGTATGAAGGTGATCTAATAGAATCCATCACTTATACTTCGAAACATGAGGTGGTTTGGAGGTCAGGCTGGCCTCGCGTCATATCAGGAGATGGAAAGGGATACCCGAGAACAAAGGCATCATGATTGGCCCTGTAAACTGGAGATGGTAAGGGTGTAATTCGTGAGATGTGCTAAAAGAGCCTAAAAGATGCCCACCCGAGGAGGTTGTCTATAAGATACAATCACAACCAAGTGGGAGGAGAGGAATGACATTGAATAGGGGAGAGAGTTTCTTTCAAGTCCTTATATTCCCTCTTAACTATCTTAGACCCAAATAATCTCTTCCTTATGCGTAGGAGAAAATACTAAGGGGCTTCTACCCCTTTATTAAACCGTTGACCATATAAGCCACTAAACTCCTAACAAATCCTATACGATCTAGAACACCTCCTCTAAGATGAACATAGAGCATATCTTTAACCAAAATTAACCTGTGAGTGTAATTTACATACAAGATTACTAAGAATATTTATCTCCACATAAATTAATCTACAAGTCAATGTTAAGTGTTTAACCTCGTATTAATTTATATTTTTTCCTAACGGACACCTGGTTCATGATATGAACTTGGTTTTCATGTTATTTAATATTAATTCTTTTCACTAGCTCGAGAGTATATGTTTTGGCATTAAATAGAGAATGTATAATGCAAGGACATTTCTAGTTTGAGATGGAAGACATGTTTCTTTTGGCGGGTTTTACAGAATATTTATATTGATCTAGCTTGTAGAAGAAGACAATTGATAAATTACATAATTATCATATGTTTTGTTCAGAAATTTTATTTTATTTTTCCAGTTCATCACCCGGTAAAAGTGCCTTGAATTGTGATTATAAATATATATATATATATATATATATATGACAAAATTTTTAAAATTTTGTTAAAAAATAAAATTAAAAATATATAATATAAAAAATGTAAAAATAAAATGCCTCTTAAATAAAGTATGATAAATAAATATATAATAATTTTACAAATTAAAAACTTAGTAAAAAATATCTTCAATTCTTAGTTGAAAATTCCTAAAAAGAGCAAAGATAATATTTACATTAAAGACTAATATAAATTGTCTTGCAGAAAAAAGTTTTAAATTTCCAAGTGGACCTTAACTTTTAATCACCTAAAGTTATACATTAAAATTTTTATTATTTTCAATATACAATATATATTAATTTAATTAATAATATATGAATAAATATAAAGTAATTTGAAATGCAAATATCTAGTAAATATTTAATTTTGAAACAAAATTTTTCTAAATATTCTTTAAAATATCTTGCTCATTAAAATCAATTTGAAATTATCAAAGACAAAATTTATAATTAGAAAATTTGAAATTTAATATTAAATATGTATTAATATATAATTAGTTAAAAATATTTGTTGTAAATAATATTGAAAATAAATATTCTAAAGGTGGGTCTGAGAATTGAGATATTTGAGGTTATTAGGAGGCGTGTTAGAGAGATAGGGAGATGAGAGAATTAATTAGAGAGTTAAAGATGTTTGAGGATAAACCACATGATAGGAAAAGATAATTAATTAGGGAGTTAGAGATGTTTGGGGATAAACCACATTATACCAAAAGGCCGTAACATTGCAGTATTATTTATCTTGTCGTTGATTGATTTATATAGTGTTTGGGTATGCGCTGGCCATTGACATCTATTACGCATCACTTCATCGATCAACTTAATTTGTTGCGAACTTGTGGGCAAACTCTGTATGTTACCCTTACAAAATGAAAGTTTTGTTTCTTTCCATATGACTACATGCAAAATAAATGTTAGAACTTACAGTCATCAATATGCACGCTCCTTGACTAACAATAAAAGAATAAAACGTTTCATAATGGAGTTGATAGTCCCCACGAAATGAACGTGGCGGACCTTCTAGCTAATATAAGACGACAGATTCCTTGCATGACTTCAACGCCCAATTAGAAAGTTGGAACGGTGAATGGTTCGTAATAGTAGACTAATGACCCATTCCTTCTCTCAACCTAAATAATTAAGAATATTCAAAAAAACACGAAATAATTAAGAATGACTATGAAACTTGTTCCGAACATCTTATTGAGTTTTTTACTTTATTTTTAATGCCTACCAGAATTGGATTCTATCTTGATTCAATGAACGCCCGTTTTTTGGAGATTATGTATGCAAATAAAGGTGTTGACCTGCATCATTATTCATGTGCCTTCAAGGATAATAGTAATCAGGTGTGAAGTATACACAAGTCAAGTTTGGGTCAGTATGCAGGCGAGTTTAGATGTCTAAGAGAAAAAACTATTTCTTGCTTTTGCAGAAGAACATGGCAAAATTCTCGCCAGATTATTAGCTCACACTAGGGTACACCCGGGGTTGTATATATATTGATTATACTTAATATATTATATTTGAATTTTTCAATATTAATAATTATGATTAATTATCATCATATACTTATCATATAATTAAGTATGAACTAACTGCCAATTCTAAATCTATTTTTTACTAATATATTATATTAAATGAAAATCATACCTATAATTTAAATAAATTATTTATGTTATATCGTACTTTTTAAAAAATATTTTTTGGAAAACTGTATTCCTTTCTAAATTTTATCCATTTTTTAAAATGTTCCCGCACATTGTGCAGTGCAGAATATACACTATATTCGATTTTATAATTTTTAATATTTTATTGTACAGTTAAAAAATTAATATATAGGCATTTCTCTTCTAGTTATTTCAATTAAAAAGTTGATAAAGTTCTTGTAATAAGAAATTAGAAAATGACTATGGTTGGCTACTCTTCTTTTCAATTTTTATTAGATTTATAATTTAATTAATTAAAAACTTCAGAAAATAAGCAAAGAATATTTCATTTTTTTGGATTTAAAATTTAATTAGTAAAAAATTCTAAAAATAATAAATTATAACATCCCAATTCTACCCGGACATGAATTCAACCAAATTGTTATAATTTGGAATGATATTCATTGGGCTATTGATTTGGACTAACATTGCAAAAGCTGACCTCAACCTTCAAGGATACTTAAGATAGAAAACCTGAGAGCTACTACACGATCCATGCTGATTATATACCTACCATAGGATGGATCTTGCCTTAAAAATTCCTATTCAAAGTGCTCCGAGTTATATGAGAGGCAACACCTCTTATACAAATAAGATGGTGAATTAAAAAATGTGTACTAATATGAATGTTTAATCTCATGTATGAGTCAGTTTCTTATTCTCAGTTCAATCTTGAATTAGGTAACTTCTTGCATGATGTGAGACACACTGAGATACAAATAAGGCTCATGGTTAACTCTTCGATATACATCGCACAAGCAATACAAATAATTTCTATCATAGGGCATTCTTCAAGTGCTAGTTATGGGCTCGTGCTTTAACACTTGTTCTTCATGTGAATTCTTCTAGCGGTACCACTCCACTTCGGAACACAACACACAACTATAACTAAATATATTTAACATATACTATTTTGTTCCAATCATCAGTCCTGGGACTATAGGGCTTAAGCAAACCCTGTAGAAGGTTGTTAGTTAATAGGCCAGAAAGTTAACTTCCTTGCACGGAAAGTTAGTTGAATAAAAGTAACACACAATACACACCACACCAAACAACACATGAGCTAACACTTAGACTTATTACATGATATAGCTCCAACCCACATAGAGGAAATAATCACATGGAAATCCAATTTACATTCCTCACGATACATAATCATGATGCGTGATACCCAAACTACAAGATAGCAATCGGTCGGTATCCGTGTCATGAGCCACTCAATCCTTCAGCCAACACTGGCCATTGTTAAGGAAACACTCCTACATATATATATATATAAAATCATCATAAATGAAATTGATTACTAGTTCGAAAATGACTATTGATAGCATCAAATCGATGAATGGGTCATCTCATACCCACGAAGAAAAGTGCTAAATTTCAAAAACACCCACACAACATTAGTTGGAAGATAAGAGGTATAGTAAGCAATCTTCATCAATTAGATCACTAGTAGAATATTTCTCATTAGCGACTAGGGGTTTGTGACCGTGAAATCCGGTTGCAAACTAGTGACTGTGTTGAAATGAAAAATCTTGTCTACTGCCATGTGACCATAATGCCGGTTGTAGAATACATCATGGTTTAGTTACCATTTAGTGACCAAGTTGGTGACTAGAACTTTGTAACCATTCCGACGAGGAATTTCGCTATCTTAGGACCATTATAGTTCAAGTCGCCATTCACCTTCCTAGCAACGGGCTCGATGTGGTAGCATCATGTTTTCTATTGATCAATGGTTGGTCTAAGACCCCAAGATACCAAAGGTGTCCTTGGGATGATTTCGTAGTTTTTGGACACATTTAACAAGTACATAGTGCCCATGAATTTCATAAATTTAATGGTTCTCAAAAACTCAACATGTATTTGATTTTATATTAATTTATGATATTTTTTCTTTTCATTCTTTTGGAACTATGGCATTTTAATACTTTTTATTGGTAAATCAATCAATAAGAATCCATTCAATTATGTTTTGCAAGAAATCTCTAGCCAGCCTTCCTTCAAGAGGTTATATATATATGGGCATAATCCCAGCTTGTTAGGAACTACTTCCGAGTTCAAGTCCTAGGCAAGCCAATTCTATATGGAAATGAGTAAAGATATATCTCGCATGAATTTTGCAGTCACAATTACCAGTTGCATATCGGTCGCTAAGTTTCATTTTGAAACATAATAATTTGAAAATGAATTTGCCACCAAGTATGCAGTCATAAATTAGTTGAAAATTTTATACCTTAAATAACGGTCACAAGTGCGGTCGCAAAATGTCGAATATAGTTAAAAAATAGGGGGCCGAAGCCACACCGATTCCCAAGCTTGCTGCCACTTGCTGCTAGTGGTCAGCACTTGCTCCTAGTGGTCGCCACCACCGCTTGTAGACAATTGCCACAACCCCTTTCTAGCAGCCGCCGTCATCGTTGTTGCCACTCAGACATGTTTTAAGTATAAAATTCGAGTTTTTGAAAGTTTCTGTTTTTTGGATAAATATGTTATTAAGGATTGAAATTATTCATTGTCGTTGTTTGTTAATTGTTGTTAAATATTTATGGTTTATTGCTATGACAAATTTCCAAAATTAGGGTTTATTTTGTGATTACTTTTGTTATTTTGGATATATTTTAAATTAGGATATTTTGAATTTTTTAAAAACTAATTAATTTATTATGTTGGAAATTTTATTTTAATGTTGTTCATATATAAGATTTAAAATAATGATTATCATAGTATTATTAGCAAAATTTTATTTTATTTGTTTAAACACATGATTAAATGAGTAATTAAAATTAATGATTATCTTGTGATGAATATAATTAGATGTGTAAATTACTTATAAAATTTATACCATGACACCCTACGTGAGCTTGAGATTGGAATTTTCATAACTCTTAAGTAACAATTTAATTCAATAAGTTCTAGCATTCAAATTAGTGATTTTCTATAGTCGATTAGTTTGGACTATAGTTGACCAGTATGATTCCATAAGATCAAGTACAGTACTTAGTGTTTTTCTTGACTCAATTAGTTTCAAGTTGAGTTGAGCACTATGATTTCATCATTAACTCTTAATTTGTCATAATTTTAATTCACAATCATGGTAAACAATAATATTCAACCATTACATGCATTTCATATAAATAAACAGACACCAATGTATGTTATTGTATTATAGACATCTAAATTAACTAATGCGGTAACTAATAATGTAAAATTTTTGAATACTTTTGTAATCTTGTATGCGAAAAAATAAATTCCCATGATTTGTATAAATTTTTTGAATACTTTTGTAATGGGTGGGGGACCGTGGATCTGGATCTTTTGGCATGGGTTCTGTGGATGAGCATGCCCCTACACCCCATTGGGGGATAATGTGGAGTAGCCTCATTCAGATGGCACCAACAAGGCAAGTAGTTCTCAATAGCCTTGAGGACCGAATAGACTGCATGTGTTGAGGACTGCTTTATCTTTCGGAGCCTTGTCATAGGGAGGTAATGTTTTGATATTCTTACTCTAATATAGTGAATTTAATTTCAATGCAGAACACGGATGAGAATGCTCTAATTATATTGTAAATTTTATAGACTTCATGATCTGAGTATGCTTAGACAAATTAGTGTCACAATTAAGGGCAAGTTCCATGGATCATATTCTACATGAACTGACGTTCCTCATGATCTGAGGGATTTATGGTGCAAAGAGTGGATGATACATTATAACAACATTCAATTTCCATTATCTACGGATGAAAAATGCATTAACTAGTTTGTAAAATTGTTTAATTTTGTTTTAGGCAAAGTATACATAGAGGCCAGAGGATGAGCCATGGGCACGAGCTGCCTTCTTTGAGGCACCACCCAAATTATATAAGTAGATGATAAAGCAAGCAAGCGATGCAATACTCGCACTACTAGACACAGGGGATGCTGCAGATTGTGTGGAGGAAGGTCAGCCTACTTGGATTCAACCGGACATCTGGGAGCATCTCATCCGGTGTCACTAGGCTACTAATAGATTCTGGGAGCTATCGGAGAAGAGTAAGAAGCACTGCATGATGGAGAAGGATGGTGTAATAACACTCCATGTTGATGGATCTGTTAGTTTAGAGATCCAAGAAAAACACTTGGTATGAATAGTTTTCTCCAATTAGTTTGTTCATCATTCGATTAGGTTCTAAATTATTTACGTTTTTTCGTAGTGCAGGTGAAAGATTTGGGAGGCCCTCGCATGTGGTAAGTTTTGTTTGACTACGCACACCGAAAAGACAAAGGCAAGCAAGTGATGCAATACTCGCACTACTAGACACAGGTTCCATTTAGAAATATGTTTTTGTTGTGAAATTTACATAAGTTAGTTTGGTTCGTATTACGACATTACAATTCTATTTTCTACTATTTGTCAAATATTTAATTGTTGTTAATAATTCGAGTAAATAAAGAAGCATGGTTTAGATGAGCTTCTATATTGTTTTGACTTTATAGGGGAATGACCCATGTGAAGACCAATCATTTCTTCCTTGATGAATGTGATATTGTTAATATAAATGTATAATTTTTGTATGAAATATGAATTATGAAATTGTGAAATATGATATATGAGATTTGTCAAACCATGAAAATTTTTCTAATATTCTATTTTCAAGGCAAATTGTCGGACTTTCTTTTAAATTATATACTTTATAATGATTTCATTACCAAATTCTAATATATCAAAGTTCTTTTTACGTAATGTTATATGATATTATCATTTTGTGCATGTTTTCATTTTAAAGCGGCTAACTGAGTCTATGCTAATCAATAACGTTTTTCTAGGCTTGGTATTTAGAGTGTATAGAGTCGATATATGGTATTGATCCTATGTTAGCTCAGTCGTTTGGCATACCAATATGCAGTCAAAGAGCCAAACAAGGATTTGTATTATGGATGGAAATCTACATTGATGGCAATGTGCCACCTTCCTCTCGAGTCATGTGGATCCACTTCTTATCATGCTGATGATGCTCGGTCTAGTGCTGGTACAATGAGTCAAGACTCCTCACCCTGATGAGCTTTTCCTTTGCTGGCTCAAAAATTTAGAGACCCACGAGTAGGATAGAATAGACAGAGATCACAAGGATGAGGGAGGAGATGAGGGTGAAGGCGGAGGCTGAAGCCTGAGACCGCTAGCTTACCCATCTTCTTGACAAGAGAGACCAGCGATTGAGGGAGGAGGCCCTCACTAGAGAAGACCGACATGTCCAGTCCAATATTGTTGCCTTGGAAGCTCAAATGGTTTGTCATATGATGACCATAAGTAGAAAATAGTGTCATGGCTCATGTGATTATGATTCCGATATGCACCCTCATGATCCTCTTGTCTCTCCCTTGTATATATATATATATATATATATATATATAGATATAAAATCTTTTGTTATTAAATAGGAAATTTTAAATAAAAAATAACAATTATTTCAAATATTTTTTAGTTATTTTGCAACCACATTGTGACCAATTTGCGTCCGCTTACAACCGGTTGCATTTTGCAATTGTCACCGTGTCGCAAACATTTAGTGAGTGGAAAGAATGTAACGACCCGCCATTTGTCACAACATTGTGTGCCTAGCTGGCAAATAGGTCGACCTTACTCACAATTAAGCAAATATGTCTAACATTTTTTTAACAAAAACATATATAAAGATCCCACAGTCTTAAACTGTTTCCCAGTAGCCACACTTATTTCTCAAATAAATAAAAAAAGGAGTCCTCATATTTATTTTGCTCCATGCTCTGGTTGTCAATCACCTAATTTCGTATCTGCACACCTGCGGAGGCAATTCCGCGTTAGTGATTACAACACTAAGTAGTATAATAGATAAAACAAATCAAGTACATTCCACTATTTCCTTATGTTTATTTTAATATGCGGTGGAGCGATTCCGCTATACTCCAAAACAATGCGGAGGAGGTATCCGCTGTGATCCGCACACCCTGGCCGTAGCCCTTTTGTGGGGAGGCTACCACTACCGTCTCCAGTGCCAGTGCCTCGCACACCCCGGCCGTAGCCTTTTTGTGGGGAAGCTATCACTGCACTCAGGTGATTGCTACGCCCCGTTTGTGGGGAAGCTCTCACTACCAATTCTAGTGCCAGTGCCTCGCACACCCCGGCCGTAGCCTTTTTATGGGGAGGCTATCACTGCACTCAGGTGATTGCTATGCCCCGTTTGTGGGGAAGCTCTCACTGCCAACTCTAGTGCCAGTGCCTCACACACCCCGGCCGTAGCCTTTTTATGGGGAGGCTATCACTGCACTCCAGTGCGATGGAGGAATCGTTGTGCCTTGCTCACCCCGGCCGTAGCCTTTTTATGGGGCGGCTATCACTACTCCAAAACAATGTTAATGCATTACAAACTTTACGCACATAATACGACCCAGTGTCAGACTGAGTCAATTCTTTGACCCCGGTTGCACTCGGTGCATGGTGGTCGAATCTGGGCTCAGGCCGACCTAGGCTACCAACAAGGAAAATACGATGTTCTACCTATTATACGTACCTGACTTGTGATTTCGTCTGACTGTGACCCGTGAACCCTAATCTGAATGAGGGCATAAAATTATACATTAGTATAATTTTATTTTGCATGAACCTACATGCAACGTACATGACTAATATACTATCAATTTTAAATGATGTAATTAGTTCATGTTAGTCTTCATTTCTTATTAAATTTTCAGCAATTCTAATGATAATTAATTATTAATTATCCCCATCCAAATCCCCATTATCTAATTGATAATTTAATTATTAACATGTCCCATACTTAATTCTTTTGTATTTACCTTATATTCTAACTCAACCGCATCGAGTTCTCCCATATTTACCTGGTTGCCATTCTACTTTAACAATTCATTTAACGACCCCAAAGCTCCCAGCTTTATTGTAGTCAACCCGTGAAAGCCGGTATTTTCACCATGCATGGCGACCAACCAGTAACGTGGCGGCCTCCATTTGCTGCCATGGCGTCTCCAACTTGGCCACCACATGGCAACCCTCAACCAGTCCTTGGCGACCCCATTCCGGCCACCCAATCAGCAACCCCGACCTGACCATGGTGACTCCATGTCGGTCACATAATCAGCCCATGACCCATGGCGTCTACCCTAGTCGGCCACATAAACAGCACCCGACCAGACCCATGACGACTACTCTAGTCGGCCACATAAACAGCACCCGACCAGCATGTCTTCTTTTCCTTCCACCCAATTTCAGACCCCATCTTCTATCTACCCCACTGATCCGATTGGAAAAACCCCAAAGATCCAATCTTTATCCGCTGCTATCTCATGAAACTCGGACTACACCCTATATGGGGACCTTAATTTCACCATTAATGGTGGCCGACCAGCAGCCATGGCGACCATGTCCTGCCCCATCAAGGTGACGACCAGCACCACCCCAGGTGACGACCAGTCTGCACTTTCCATGGCGGATCCACGTCTGGCCAGCAACACCACCCATGGCAACACCGACCTGTTCTCCCCTCGGATTTCAGACCTGCGTGCCTCCTCGACGGTCTGTTTTGGCCCTCCAAGGTGACTCCATCCGGCCAGCATCACCGTCGGGAGCAATTCCCACCTCCAGCACGTCAACCCTGCACCATGGAAGGAAACATGGCGTGGTTGCTGCTGGAAAACAGCAGGACGTCCTCCTGGTTTTCTTCTTCCCTTGTTGATTTCTCATTTAATTCTTATGTTTATCATGTTTATGATTTATGCAACATGTGTATGCATGCAACAAAAGAAAAAGAAAGGAAAGAAAATTACCTGAGCGAAGGAGGAAATCCGGCGTCTGTCTAAGGAGGAAAAATGTAGATGACGCCCTCCCCTTTTCCTTTTATAATGAATAAAATGACGGCTAGGGTACGTGGAAGCACCCTTTCACCGTAATTCCTTTAACCGGGTAATTGGGTAATCAACATGGTCCACTTAACCATTTCACTTAACCTGTTAAATGGGTACATGGTATGGTTCACTTAAATGGTTAATTGGATAAATAATGTAGTCGACTCGACCGATTCAACTAGAATTATCCAATTAAAAATTACTTTTCAATTAACCGGGTAATTCATACTTATCCAGCTAACGAATTTTTTCCCACGTTCGATCCCACTGCGTCGAACGTCATTATTATTATTATTATTATTATTATTATTTTCTGGGTCTTTACAATCTCCCCAACTTAGAATTATTTCGTCCCCGAAATATCATAGCATAAATAGGATATTGATGATTAAGTACATCTCCGGTATAAGTTCATGTTACAACAATTACACGGATTTTATGCTACAAATAGGCTAGGATATTTTCTGGCCATTTCCTGTTCAGTCTCCCATGTAGCTTCTTCTGATCCCTGATTTCTCCATAATACCTTTACCAAAGGGATCTCCTTGTTACGGAGTGTCTTTGTTTCTCTTGCCAAGATGCGAATCGGTTTTTCCTCGTAGGTTAAATCCGATTGTAGCTCTAAATCTGCAAAATTTGTGATAATGTGATTCTCATCTCGTACATATTTCTTTAGCATTGACACATGAAAGACATTGTGTACACCATCAAGGCTTGGTGGTAATGCTAATCTATATGCACAACTTCCGATTCGATCCAGAATTGGAAATGGTCCTATGAATCTTGGCTTCAACTTCCCTGATGTTCTAAATCTGATCACTCCCTTCTTAGGTGAGGTCTTAAGGTAGACGAACTCCCCAACTTGGAATTCTAAGTCCTTCCTTCGAGTGTCAGCATAACTTTTCTGCCGATCCTGAGCTGCCTTAAGCCTTTGCTGGATGAGTTGCACTTTTTCAGCTGCTTCTCTCACCATCTCTGGCCCGACTATAACCACCTCTGTAGACTCCAACCAGCATGATGGAGATCGACAAGGCCTACCGTATAAAGCTTCAAACGGTGCCATTCCTATACTGGCTTGGTAAGAGTTATTATAGGTGAATTCAGCCAAGGCTAGGTGTTTCTCCCAATCTCCTCCCCAGTCGAGGATGCAAGCTCTCAACAAATCCTCCAAGGTTTGATTGGTCCTCTCACTCTGACCATCAGTTTGGGGGTGATATGCTGTACTTAACTTGATTTGGGTCCCCATAGCTTTTTGGAAAACTTCCCAAAAATGTGACGTGAATAGGGGATCTCTGTCAGAGACTATCTCCTTTGGAATTCCATGCAGCCTGACAATGTTATTTATGTACAGTTCTGCTAAGTATTCCGCCGTCCTTGTTGATTTTGTGGGGATAAAGTGAGCTGCCTTAGTCAAACGGTCCACAACTACCCATATAGAGTCATGTCTCTTCAAAGTCCTTGGGAGTTTAGTAATAAAATCACATGTGACACGCTCCCATTTCCAGGTAGGTATCTCTAAAGGTTGTAATAATCCACCGGGTAGTTGATGTTGGGCTTTGATCAATTGGCACGTCTGACACTTGGAAACAAAATCCACCACATCCCTCTTCATCCCAATCCACCAGTAGGTTCGTTTTAAGTCCTGGTACATCTTTGTAACACCAGGGTGTATTGAGAACCTTGAACGATGAGCTTCCTCCAGGATATCTCGCTTTAATGCATCATTGTTGGGTACACACAACCTCCCTCTAAATCTGATTACACTGTTGGAATCTGCTACAATGTCGGGAGTTTTGTCCAACATTTCATTCAGCTTCTCATCTTCCATTTGTGTTAACTTAACTCGGTCCACCAATTCATTGGAGATAACCAAGTTTGCCAGTAGTCCTGTCACTCGTTCCACCGGGTTAATAGCTACCACCTCAGCTGACATAGCCCAAAGTCTAGCTAGCTGTTGACCCTTGTCCACCTTGCCCTTCCGACTCAACGCGTCGGCTACAACGTTCGCTTTTCCCGGATGGTATAAAATTTGGAAATCATAGTCCTTCAAGTATTCTATCCACCGCCTCTGTCGAAGGTTAAGGTCATTCTGGGTGAAGATATACTTCAAACTTTGGTGGTCGGTGAAAACCTCGAACTAAGCTCCGTACAAATAGTGTCTCCAAATTTTCAAAGCAAACACAACTGCTGCCAGTTCCAAGTCATGGGTTGCATAATTTTGCTCGTGAATCTTCAATTGGCGAGAGGCGTAAGCCACCACCTTACCATCTTGCATAAGGACACATCCTAACCCCACTAGAGATGCATCACTGAAGACCACGAATCCTTCGTTGCCATTTGGTATAGTCAAAACTGGTGCAGTAGTTAAACTCTTCTTCAAAGATTGGAAACTCTCCTCACACTTGTTACTCCATTCGAACTTGACTCCCTTGCGTGTAAGCTTAGTCATTGGCGATGCCACCAAGGAGAAATCTTTAATGAACTTCCGATAGTAACCTGCTAGTCCAAGGAAACTTCAGATGTCTGTGACTGACTTGGGTTGTGGCCAATCAGTAACTGCTCTCACTTTTGATGGATCCACTGCGACTCCCGCCTTTGAGACAACATGTCCGTGGAATTTCACCTCCTTCAGCCAGAAGTCACACTTTGATAACTTGGCGAACAATTGATTCTCCCTCAAAACTTGAAGAGCAATGGACAAGTGTTTCCCATGGTCCTCCTCATTATTTGAATAGACCAAAATGTCATCCACAAACACAATAATAAACTTATCCAAGTATTCGTGGAACACCGTGTTCATAAGTGACATAAAGGCCGCTGGTGCATTTGTCAGACCAAAAGGCATAACCAGAAACTCATAATGTCCATATCGAGTTCGGAAAGCCGTTTTCTGTATGTCAGATTCCTTCACCCGCAGTTGATAATATCCGGACCGCAAGTCTATTTTTGAGAATATTCCGGCTGTTTTCAACTGATCAAATAAATCATCAATCCTCGGTAAGGGGTACCGATTCTTGACTGTCACTTGATTGAGCTGGCGATAGTCAATACACAATCGAAGTGAGCCATCCTTCTTCTTTACGAAAAGAACAGGGGCTCCCCAGGGTGAAGTACTTGGTCGGATGAAGCCTGCCTGCAATAGCTCTTCTAATTGACTCTTTAACTCCTTGAGTTCCGCTGGAGCCATGCGGTATGGTGCTTTAGAAATTGGTGATACTCCAGGTGCTAGGTCAATGACAAACTCCACTGCCTGCTTAGGAGGTAACCCTGGAAGTTCACCTGGAAATATGTCCAGAAATTCTGCTACCACCGGAATCATGGACAACTCTTTGGGTTTGGACTCAGACTCCTCTAGAGTTGCCGAAAAGGCTTTACAACCCTCACCAAACCACTCAGTTGCCTCACTAACCGACACAATACAAGAGGATGGATCATTCCATGACCCTTGGAAAATGACCCCCATCTCACAATTACAAGGTTTCGTCAACACTCTCCTCCCTTTACAGTCGAGAAAAGCCTGGTGTGCAGACAACCAGTCCATTCCCAATAGTACATCAAAGCCTATTATCCCATAGACAATGAAATTCCATACATAGGGTTTCCCTTGTATATCCAAGGATAGGTTAGTCACTCCTAACGTTGTGACCTCCCCGTCTCCCGTTGCAGTAGTGACCCTATAAGTCTTGGGTAATGTAGACGTTTGGAGTCCTAAACTCTTAACTAATCGGGATGATAGGAACGAATGTGTACACCCCGAGTCAAATAAAACATCCACACTAACACTTTGAATCAGAATTTTACCTCGAACTGTGTGGTCCTCGTTCTCAGCGTCCTCGATTTCGACCGCAAAAAGTTTCGCCTTCCCTTTGTCCACCGATTTTGCAGGTGCTGGGTAGCGATTAGGAACTGGTGTCTTCTCCTTTTCAGGTTGCTCCTGTTGTTGCTTCAGGGGCTGACGACACTCATTTTGCAGGTGTCCCGTCCTTCCGCAATTGTAGCACCGACGTGGGCTCACTGACATAACCCTGAATGCATCTTGTTGCAATTTTTACATAGTCGATACGGAATCTCCTGAAACTTCCTTTTGCGGTTCCCATCGACATTCCGTTGATAGTTCTGCTGCTGGTGTTCTGCAGACCTGTTTTTGCTACTACCCTGGTTGGCATTCTTATGTTGCATAGTAGCCTTCCCCTGTTTCTGTGCACGGACATAGTCGTACACCAACTCATGAGTAGTGGCTGCCTCAATCACTTCGGTTATAGTGCCTCTTGGCGCCGTAGCAACCCTACTCCTCAATTCGGGCTTCAACCCCCAGAAAAATTTGTCTGCTCTGGCCCGGGCAGTTGCCAGACTCCCAGATGCAAATCTCTCCAATTGCAAGAAATTTTTTGCATACTCTCGGACTGAATCATCCCTCTGAGTTAGAGTGGCAAATTCCAGTGCTTTCTTCTGGACAACAGACTCAGGAAAATATTGTCCATTGAAAGCTGTTACAAATTCCGCCCAAGGAATGGACGAAATCTCCCGTTGATGGAACGCAGTCTTCTCCATGGACTTCCACCAATAGGATGCTTCCTCCTGAAGCATGCATGTCGCCAACCTCACTTGATGGCGATGAGGCACAGAGAGAGCTCTAAATGCTTTCTCAGTAATGTCCAACCAGCTCTCCGCCTTCATTGGATCAGTCCCACCAATGAATACCTCAGCTCCGTTCCTCCGGAATTTCTCTACAGTGTATCGATCACTATCATCCCCAACTGGCAGTACCACTTGTCGGACTACCAGTGGCACTGGGTTTGGAAGTTCCCCTCGCTCGCCCGGGTCAGCTATCCCTACCCGCTCTTGGGCGCTCCCCTGATCCCCATTTGGGACACTACTAGGACCCGCAGCCGAATTTGGAGCTCCATTCCCTGTTACCAATCCCGGTAATCGCTGCGCTATGTTCTGAATCACAGAACTGGTATTATTTGAAGCCTGCGCAAGTCCCTGTATGGCCGTCAAAATTTGGCCTAACACACTCTCCACGTTCGTGTCTGACTGCGCAGCTTGGCTCGACTTCCTTCGGGTGCCTGCCATCTAAAATTTATTCCGTTATGGTTCATTAAAATTTTTTTTCAATGATTACTTAGGTTTGTTAGTGAGTCCACTAATTCCCTAATGACATACCCCATTGGAGAAAGATAAATATTGGACTCTTCAACAAGGTACTTGAGTCATAAGATGTGAGCTTTTGGGAAACTTGGCTCTGATACCACCTGTAACGACCCGCCATTTGTCACAACATTGTGGGCCTAGCTGGCCAGGTGTTACTCACAATTAAGCAAATATGTCTAACATTTTTTTAACAAAAACATATATAAAGATCCCACAGTCTTAGACCGTTTCCCAGTAGCCACACTTATTTCTCAAATAAATAAAAAAGGAGTCCTCATATTTATTTTGCTCCATGCCCTGGTTGTCAATCACCTAATTTCGTATCTGCACACCTGCGGAGGCAATTCCGCGTTAGTGATTACAACACTAAGTAGTATAATAGATAAAACAAATCAAGTACATTCCACTATTTCCTTATGTTTATTTTAATATGCGGTGGAGCGATTCCGCTATACTCCAAAACAATGCGGAGGAGGTATCCGCTGTGATCCGCACACCCCGGCCGTAGCCCTTTTGTGGGGAGGCTACCACTACCGTCTCCAGTGCCAGTGCCTCGCACACCCCGGCCGTAGCCTTTTTGTGGGGAAGCTATCACTGCACTCAGGTGATTGCTACGCCCCGTTTGTGGGGAAGCTCTCACTACCAATTCTAGTGCCAGTGCCTCGCACAACCAAGCCATAGCCTTTTTATTGGGAGGCTATCACTGCACTCCAGTACCAGTGCCTTGCACACCCCGGCCGTAGCCTTTTTATGGGGAGGCTATCATTGCACTCAGGTGATTGCTATGCCCCATTTGTAGGGAAGCTCTCACTGCCAAACTCTAATGCCAGTGCCTCACACACCCCGGCCGTAGCCTTTTTATGGGGAGGCTATCACTGCACTCCAGTGCGATGGAGGAATCGTTGTGCCTTGCTCACCCCGGCCGTAGCCTTTTTATGGGGCGGCTATCACTACTCCAAAACAATGTTAATGCATTACAAACTTTACGCACATAATACGACCCAGTGTCGGACTGAGTCAATTCTTTGACCCCGGTTGCACTCGGTGCATGGTGGTCGAATCTGGGCTCAGGCCGACCTAGGCTACCAACAAGGAAAATACGATGTTCTACCTATTATACGTACCTGACTTGTGATTTCGTCTGACTGTGACCCGTGAACCCTAATCTGAATGAGGGCATAAAATTATACATTAGTATAATTTTATTTTGCATGAACCTACATGCAACTTACATGACTAATATACTATCAATTTTAAATGATGTAATTAGTTCATGTTAGTCTTCATTTCTTATTAAATTTTCAGCAATTCTAATGATAATTAATTATTAATTATCCCCATCCAAATCCCCATTATCTAATTGATAATTTAATTATTAACATGTCCCATACTTAATTCTTTTGTATTTACCTTATATTCTAACTCAACCGCATCGAGTTCTCCCATATTTACCTGGTTGTCATTCTACTTTAACAATTCATTTAACGACCCCAAAGCTCCCAGCTTTATTGTAGTCAACCCGTGAAAGCCGGTATTTTCACCATGCATGGCGACCAACCAGTAACGTGGCGGCCTCCATTTGCTGCCATGGCGTCTCCAACTTGGCCACCACATGGCAACCCTCAACCAGTCCTTGGCGACCCCATTCCGGCCACCCAATCAGCAACCCCGACCTGACCATGGTGACTCCATGTCGGTCACATAATCAGCCCATGACCCATGGCGTCTACCCTAGTCGGCCACATAAATAGCACCCAACCAGACCCATGACGACTACTCCAGTTGGCCACATAAACAGCACCCGACCAGCATGTCTTCTTTTCCTTCCACCCAATTTCAGACCCCATCTTCTATCTACCCCACTGATCCGATTGGAAAAACCCCAAAGATCCAATCTTTATCCGCTGCTATCTCATGAAACTCGGACTACACCCTATATGGGGACCTTAATTTCACCATTAATGGTGGCCGACCAGCAGCCATGGCGACCATGTCCTGCCCCATCAAGGTGACGACCAGCACCACCCCAGGTGACGACCAGTCTGCACTTTCCATGGCGGATCCACGTCTGGCCAGCAACACCACCCATGGCAACACCGACCTGTTCTCCCCTCGGATTTCAGACCTGCGTGCCTCCTCGACGGTCTGTTTTGGCCCTCCAAGGTGACTCCATCCGGCCAGCATCACCGTCGGGAGCAATTCCCACCTCTAGCACGTCAACCCCGTACCATGGAAGGAAACATGGCGTGGTTGCTGCTGGAAAACAGCAGGATGTCCTCCTGGTTTTCTTCTTCCCTTGTTGATTTCTCATTTAATTCTTATGTTTATCATGTTTATGATGTATGCAACATGTGTATGCGTGCAACAAAAGAAAAAGAAAGGAAAGAAAATTACCTGAGCGAAGGAGGAAATCCGGCGTCTGTCTAAGGAGGAAAAATGTAGATGATGCCCTCCCCCTTTTCCTTTTATAATGAATAAAATGACGGCTAGGGTACGTGGAGGCACCCTTTCACCGTAATTCCTCTAACCGTGTAATTGGGTAATCAACATGGTCCACTTAACCATTTCACTTAACCTGTTAAATGGGCACATGGTATGGTTCACTTAAATAGTTAATTGGATAAATAATGTAGTCGACTCGACCGATTCAACTAGAATTATCTAATTAAAAATTACTTTTCAATTAACCGGGTAATTCATACTTATCCAGCTAACGAATTTTTTTCCCATGTTCGGTCCCACTGCATCGAATGTCATTATTATTATTATTATTATAATTTTTTTTCCGGTCTTTACAAATAAACCAGTCAAAAATTGAAGTTGAAAGCTTAAAACCAGTAACAAATAATTTACAACCAGCTATGCGACCACTATTCTGATCGCTAACTTAGAAAGCAATTTGAAACGAGCTCGTTTGGTTGCTAATTTTGCGATTGGATTTCATTTCGGTCACAAATTTATCAGCAACCATATAAACTGCAACCGGATTTAGCGGTCACAAATCCAGTTGTAAATGTTATCAGTGATTGGATTTGTGGTCTTCATTGACCAGTGTCACTGAAGACCAATTTTCTACTGATGGATGAACCAACATGCTAATCACGGTAATGTTGTATACTTAATCGACATGCTAAACGCAGTAATACAATGCAATAGTCCAATAATCTCCACATGGACGAGTTGAAATGGTTTGACAATCAATACACTAACAAATAAAATGGTTCTGCAATCTATAGATGGATAGAATGAAATGGTCCAACAATCTATAAATGGATAGAATGAAATGATCCAGCAATCTATACATGGACAAATGAGAAGGTCCAACAATCTATACATGGATTGAATGAAATGGTTAGGCAATCTATAAACAAGCAAAATGAAATCGAAACTCAAGTAGTAATATATCTATTAGGCTAGGTAGGGGACCATATCATACATTTTTCTGATCTCAATTTTGAAAACCATCATTGGATCTCAGCCTTGGAGTTTTAGTAAACTACGGATAAACATTGTCTAGACTGCCCGAAGTTGGTAGGATCCGATAAAACTCCTCTGACTCCACCTCACGATCATAAATCAATCTACTATAGAGTCAATTAGAGAGTCAAGAAGACGGGGTCCTAAAAACTTGGGTAAGTCGAACTCTTTGTCCTAACTCGTCAAGCTCACTTCGCATATCTTACCAATGTAATAAAATTGTAATCACACTCTAGACACATAGGCATGCAAAATGAGGTGGTGCCCAACATGCACAATAATATTCTTAAGCATACTTAACTTCCTTAGTATAATTAGTAAATAATCACCAAGGACTTAACCCTTGCTTAATCGAACGGGCTTAATCCGTACGATTTTTTAATTGGCCAAATGATATCCAAACGGCCTGAAATTTGGAATAATGGACCTTGACTCACTAAGTTTTAGAGGTAAAAATTACCATGGGCTGGCCTATGGCTAACATGATGAACAACGCCCACCAAAGTATGGCTAAGGCGCTGGGAACAATGTTCCTCGGCCACACACCATGCGTCCTAGGTTTTGTTCATAGGCTTGGAAACTCCACATACATAATGTAAAATTACGAAAGCTAGCCAACAGCTTGAACTATATTCATACTAAATTTCAGACTAAACTCTAAGTATTCTGATCTAAGTAAATGCTGGAGGAAAAGGCATTGGTAGTGAAATTTCAGGAGTTGAGTTGACCTATATAGGTTGGGAAATTTCTATAGGGGAATCTACCTATCCAAAAGCTCTGAAATTTTACAATGATCAATTATTTATACAACATCGAGTCTGAGTAAAAGTTGAGCCAATTTGACCACACAAATGACTAGGGGTTTGACCCCTACATTCCTACACACTTTGTGTATAATTACGTAAATTATACAATTTTTACTGAGTTTCTTAACAAGCTCAAATAATGATAGAAACACATATCATACCATAGAAACTATATGTCGCATCAAGCATAGTCCAGTTTTAGGTGTCCTGTTTATTCCCTTGCTAACGTTAATTTAGGTTGATATTTCAATGTTAGTTAACTAACATGCAACCCTAAATATATACAAAAGATTGTAGTAAAAAAACATCAGCTACTTTGTGGAAAAATTGGAGCAAGAGGTGACTATGCCACTGTAAACATGAAGGCTGCCACCTTTCATCATGTTGGACACCAATATCTGCTGTAGATGACCGAATCATGGAAATGCATAAACATATGACATGTAGATCTCTGTGTCAGGAGTCATATGAAATAAAAATCATACAAAATGGACATCTCCATCACATGATATGCCAGATCTACTACGTATGTACATGACCATAACATACCACAAGTACAATAATTTTAACTATTTTTATATGATTTAAATGATCTTAAAATAGACTTAAAATGCTTATGGGACAATGTTCTGCACAAATAAAATGTGACAAAAATTTAAATCATCACACAAGCATGCAATACAAACCCTCAATCGTTGAAAATGAGCCAAAAGGATTACCTCGTACAAGGATAGGGGGAGGTCTTTTGGGCATTCCACCCTAAAACATTTCCCTCCTAGGAGTTATGGAAGGTTGGAGAAGTTTGCAAGGGGCATAGAAGGGTGGCAGAGGAAGTGGAGAAGAGAAGAAGGTGGATCTTGAAGGAGAGAAAAGGGCAATAAATGGGGGAAATGAGTGGGATTTATATGCAGGAAAACAGGCCAGCACAACAGTGCTGGCCAATGGCAAGTCAAATCATGATTTTGTCACTTGGGATGGGTCACAAAAGTGAACAACACCCACGTGACCTAGTGTGGGTGCAAGGGCATTGCTGGGGTGCATTTGCGCTGTGGGTGCAAAGGCTCTGGTCGGGCGCATTTACATTGTGGGCACAAAGGTGCAAAGACTTTTGTCATATGCCTTTGTTCCCAGTCCAGAAATTGCACAAATAGGTTTTTCACCCAAGGGCAATGAGGAAGAACCTCAAGAACTACTCCATGTGTCCCGTAGGGATTAAGATCAACCCAAAGGGTTTTCAAACATTATGATGCATACAAAACAATGTGAGAGACATGATCTTAACATCTAACTATGATGCGACAAGAACTTAAACAAAAAAATAAACAATTATTGTAGCTACATACTATCCTGCCTAGGTGTGTCTAACACCGGGAAAACTAGAGCCTTGGCCAATAAAACACACATGCACATACACATAAACACGAAAAAAAGGCCGATCTAAGCTACACAGTCTTGATCAAAACCAAACTAACAATAAAACCATCGGGTAAAAATCTCTAGTTTTACAACATCTCCCACTTAAGAAAATTCCACCCCAGAATTTCCCTAAGGGGATATACATGCAACTTCTAAAAGCTACAAATTATGCTATACCAAGGGCTAAGCATACATATTGCAAATAACTCACATAACATAACGCTGATGAAATGTCCAACGACAAAAGCATACTGCTATTGAATTATATCACCGATAAACATATTACTACCTATTGCTATTGGGATTTACCACTGGATGTGAGTCAGGCATTGCCAAAGGTATATATCACGCACGTTCCCACATGTGTAACTAGATTATGTAATCGCACTCGCTTCCTCCATGTGGAGGATGAATATGGTCAAAGATGTGCTCAAGGGAAAGGTAATCTAAGGGAACCCACCAAATATGCCTCATGCCATGAGGTGGTCTAGACGTCAAGTTGGCCTCGCAACATATCTGATCATGCAAAGAGAAATCTTAGAACAAGTGTGCATTCTAAGGTGTCGTTGTTGTTGCTTATTGTGGATTTGATCATCATCCTCAAAAACTACAACATAGGCATATAGAAGGACGACTTCAAGAGCTCTAAGTTAATCAGTAAATAGTATAAAAGTGTCTCTTGGTTGAGTAATAGTTATGTACTTTCTACTTGATGTTGAACTCTCGTCCTAAAGAACCACTATTGCACCTCAGGCCCACAGAAACTCATAGCGAAGTGGAATAGGTATCCCATCCCATCGTTTGTGATTTGTAATTGGTCATTCTGTACCAATTTATAATACTTTATCTCCACTCACTTCACTACTACTACTATAATAGACGTACAAGAAAGGCTATAAAATGCCCATAGGCTGGCTATCTATAACATAAAGATGCAAACCATGGAACTACATGATATCGCACACCTGCATCTCTAATGCAGGGCTCCTGCATGAATGCTAGTGAAGCTGCTTCAGATAGTACACTTGTTGTGACAACGGTAGTGTTACTCGAATGGCGGTTGAGCTATTAAGTGTGTCATGTTTTGTAGAACCATCTAAGATGCCATCCTACCCTGATACACTAATGTTTTATCTTTCCTATAGTTTGGTAACTTTATTAAATATATAGTTAAAAGGGCATGACATAATTCAAGACATAGACCCGTCAATCACTCATTCTTACATACAGACGTATTTAGGAGGTCCTATCATAAGTTTTTTTCAGAGCACAATAAGGGAAGGTAAAGAGAAGAAGAGAGATATTTGAGGAAGAAGAAAGTTGATAGAACAGATGAGGGCAAGGGAGAGGGAGGAAGAAAGAGGAATAAGGGAAGAGAAGGAGTGGAAGGTGAGGGTTTGTGGTTTCCTATCTATCTTTCCCTATATGGCCTGGTTTTTATCAACCTACTTCATATACTTATCATGACTTTGCACTAAGTCGGGCTGATCTCAAACATGATAACTTAATTCTATTCATGACCATAGAGAATAAAAACATACCCATCCATTTGGCTATAGATCGACACATGAGGGAACTATATACGTATATAACATTCCACATTATAAAGAGGCACACAAATCAGCCAACACTTCTTGTAACATCCCAAATTCGGTTCATGCTCGAGAACCGAACTAAAATGTCATTAGTCTCGGTTGGGTCGGCTAACCTCAACCCAATTCGTGCGGATCTATTCCTAGCGTCTCAAGATGGAAGATGTTAATTACTTTGCATATATAAATGCAGAAAAACCCTAATATGCTACTACATGGATGACATGTCAACCAATTCACATACCAAAATAATTCTAATGAAAATCGATAAAATTTGTAAAATAAGATAGACAGAGTCTCCTTTAAAGGTGCAATTAAGGGTCATCCTATCAAATCAACATGTATAAATATATCATGCATTAACATTCGTACAAAATTCTAATTTACTGCATATGTTATTCTAAATCTTGCATTTTGACCTATTTGTGCATTCTATTCACTTTTCACAACCAAATATGGGCTTTACTTGTTGTACATATTCAATATCTAAACATATTTACTAAAACATATGTATTCAAATGTCACAATTAGAAATTCTGCTACTGAGGCAAATATCATATCACATTATATTATCATACCTGACACTACATCACATTATTCTTAAGATATATGACAACATCAACAAAACATTAACATTATATCGTCTGATATGTGTTGTGCAAGAGACATCACTGCTCCTCCGTCCAAGCTGGCACATCCAACTCATACTCTTCACCTACATATATTATAAAGACATGTCAGTAACGAGTGTTACTGGTCCAAAATATAACTAAAATCAAATTGCTATGAGAGATAACTCTCATATGAAAGAAAACATTCTTATACTTCACCAAAACTCTCTGAATAGCACCAATTGAGGAGCCACTGGGCTGCATACTCGGTAGCATCCTGAACTGACTGCTTTGTTGCTACTAATGCCTCTCTCCATAATTCTCCTGGCCTTGATTATGAAGACTGAGTACTCTCAGGCAGTTGCTTTAGTACCCTTTGAACCACAAGCCTGAGCATTCACTATACTAAACATTACCCATAAACCTTCACGTTTCTCTGGGTGTGAGGAACTCAAAACGGGAGTTATTAGGATCCCAGTGGGATTGGAGCAGCCCGCTCACTAATCTAAAGCTCACTTTGACCGACACGTGCACCCGCTCATGGTATATGCGAGTCAATTTTCTCATCTCTTGTCTTACTGAAAACTTGATAAAACTATATATCGGTCTGAGAAGGGATATATATAATAGGACCGAAGGCAACTTGTGGTGGATCTCATTTTCAAAAACATACTCGAGGGTTACTAATCTAGAAAGCTGGTTAATTAAATGGCCCGGTTTAAGTGGGATCCATAAAATGCCACTTAACTAGTCCTACAACTAATAAAATAATACACAATAAAATATAGCGTAAAGTAGGAAATGAGTCCTAAACAGACTTGGTAGAAGCTCTAATCATGTCCACATGGCTAGGCAGCGAGCTCCTACTCCATACTTACACATCAAATTTAGAAGTTAACACCGCTAACTAAATGATGCATCAAACATCCTATAGCATATACACACCACATCATACATCAATCACACATAAGTTTTCTTACACTACATTGTATTAAATTAAGATAATTACTTAGTTTACCTAATTTAATTCCTTAGTATCCATTTTAATACAATTCAATCAAGCAAAATCATATTTTTATTTATAAGAAAATACCAACTCGTCAATTCATTAATCCTATCATGTTGTCCTAATAATTATCACCCTTAATAAATTAAGTCGGAGTTAATTATACCTTGCATCATCGATAATCAGTAATGGCTAGGGTTCGTTGTGTGTCTCAGAGCTCCAATTCAGCATTCGACAGTGTCTAAAGTTCAATTAGGTACGATTGGATGAGTTCGGCAGAAGATCTAGTAGGAATGGGTGGCACTGGGCTCTGCTCTGATTGGGAAAGGTTGTGAGAGGGTTGGCGATGTTGAGACGGTGACTAGATGGTGGTGGTGACAATGATTGGCGGTGGAATCGGCAACAGGTAAAGGGGTGGCCTCGATGGTTTGGAATAAATAGGTGTTAAGTGGGAGAACACAAGAGGTCGGGGGGGGGGGGGGGGGCGTGGAGAGGAATGAGTGGTTAGGGGAAGAAAACGAGTCGTCAGGGGAGAAGGTCGGGGGTCATCTTGTAAATAGAACTAGACTCAACTTCGACTCGAGTAAAAAATAATAACTAGCTTGTAATAATTCCTAAAAAATCAGAAAATAGGGAAAAATCCCATAAAACATAATATATATCATAACATCACAATGACATGATCTATAAATAATAACCCACCAAAATTGCTCGTAACTCATCTTAATGCATTATTCAGCCTAAAAAATTTCTACAATTTAATACTAAAATAAATAAAGAAAAATTTGGGCATACTCTTATATATTCTGATAATTCATTCTACTATTGTCTTCCTAATGTTATCATCATATACTTTATCACACATGACTCTCTTAGTTCACAAATACATGACCAGCCTCGGCTCAGTACGCATGTTCTAAAATTGAGTTGACTAAAAATAGCAGTCGAACTGACCGGTTCTGCCTATAAAACCCTGACTTGAGTCATGGGTTTTACACTTCTAGTGGTTAACTGTCTTAATAGTCTAAAAATTAGCTATGATATTAAGTTGTAACACCTTGTCCCAAGCACGAGCCTAACCAAGTTGTTATAATTTTGAAAGCTATTTATTGGGCTAGTAATGGGGATTTACATCGTAAAGTGGATCCCAACCCTCGATTAGGCTTGAGATGAAAAACCTAAGATCTACTACATGATGCTTGCTAATCATATCTACCATAGGAGGGATCTTAACTATAGTCACATGAGAGGTAGCACCTCCCCTACAACTTAGAGGGTAAATTAAAAAATGTATATTGCAATGAATGCTTAATCTGGTGCATGACTCAATTTCTTATTCACAGTTAAGTTTTGAATTATGTAACTTATTACATGATGCTAGGCACACTGAGATAGAAACTGGGCTCATGGTTTGTTATTCCATACCTCGCACATGTACTACAAATAATTACTATTATAAGGCATTCTTCAAGTTCTAGTTAGGGGTTCATGCCTGAATACTTGGTTTTCATGTGAATTCTTCTTGTTGTACCATGTCACTTCAGAGCACAACACACAGCTGCAACCAACCAAATATATTTAACATGCCATCAATTCTAGGACTTTGGGGCTTATACAAACCCTGCAGAAGGTTGTTAGTTGATAGCCCCGAAGTTAACTTCCTTGCACAGAAAGTTAGTTGAATAAAATGGAATAACACACAATATACACCATGCCAAACAACACGTGAGATAACATTTAGACTTATTACATGCAATAGCTCCAAGCCACATAAGGGAAATAATCACATCAAAATCCAATTTAAAAAGGAAACCTCCAAACCGCCGAGGCATGATTTGGTAACGTCATAGGTAAAGACCCACACCTAAAGATGTATAAGTGTCATACTTAATGAGGTATGTATTGATCTAAACCCTAAAACTTAAGATTTTTAAACACACAACAAATAATCTAGTCTCCCATGAAACATGGTCCTAAACCTATGTAGACTCGACTCAAAAGCACTAAAAATAAGAGTCAAAATGGTGTAGTGTTCAATTGGATGGCGCCAAACACTGGGGGAGACTAAGGTCATGGCTCACACATACCACACCATACATACATATGAGACAAAAATGATCGGACAAGCAACTTGATCTGGGTCAAGACTAAATTAAAACTAAAACTGTTTGGTGAAAAGCCCAAGTTTTTCAACCTCCACCACATTGGAAATTTCCGTCCATGGAATTCACCTTAGGGCAACACACAACAGCATACAGACAAATAGCCATGCACGCATAGTGCAAAAATCAATTGCAACATCGAGCTGCAACACACTGCCAAAGAAGCATGCCAATGTCAAGTTGTTAGTCCATCAATTCGTAAAACCATCAATCACACTGGTCAATGAAACATGCTGTCAACAAGGTATATCACCCTCAAAGCATGTAACTGCCAAACATATGGTTACAAGAATATACATGCCAAATGCGAGTCTGACATTGTCCAAGGCATATATTACGCATGTGTCTGCATATGTAACTAGAGTGTGCAATCATACTCGTCTTCTCCATAGAAGGATTGATGTAGTCCAAGGTGTGCTCATGGGATAAAGGTGATCTAATAGAATCCACCACGTATTCTACGAAACATGAGGTGGTCTAGAAGTCAAGCTAGCCTCGCGTCATATCAAGACATGCAAAGGGATACCTGAGAGCATGGGTATCATGATTGGTCTAAAAGATGGGAGTATGGTAAAGGTGTAATCCATGATATGTACTACGAGAGCTTAAAAGGTGCCCACCCAAGGAGGTTGTCTATAAGATATAATCACTAGGTCATCCCCTAAAGTTACATAATGAGAAATTTGCATATGAGGATAAGGTGGTATATAAAAATATATGGACGGTCAATGTAGTGTCCATTCTGAAGTACAATTGTTGTTGCTTACTGTGGAATTGACCATCATCCCCAAAAACTACAATTCAGACATCCCAAAGGGTGGCGCCTAGGGCTCTAGGCTAATCAGTAAACAATAGACAATTTTTTCTTGATTGAGTACCAATTATGTACATTTTAGTGGATGTGGAATAGTCATCCCAAAGGAGCACTCTCGCACCTCAAATCAACACCCATGGCAAGGTTGAATAAGTGTCCCATCCATTCGTTTGTGCTTGTAACCAATTTTCTCATACCAATTTATGGTACTCTATCTTGACTCACTTAGCTACTATTATTATGATAGACTCACAAACATGGCTATAAAATGGCCATATGGAAGCTACTACATAGCAAATGTGCACACCATAGAACTACATAATATTGCACGCCCACATCTGTAATGTCGAGTGGCCTCCTAGATGTCTGTGTAGGCGATCTGGATCTCAGAGTTCATCCCAGTTGCTCTAGTTGTCGTCCATTTGTCTGTCTAGATGTTAAACTCTGTACTACTCATCTATCATACAATGAAGCTAATAGTGTTGTTTATCTTATTTTCATATACTCCATGGTTAGTGCCATGCAATTGTGTCATATCAATCTATGGTTCTTACTACTTAATTACTAGTTGTACTATCCAATCCATATTCCTTTTTCTTATAGTTCCTTCCGTATAGTCTAATCGAATTCTTATTTTCTTCCAAGCTACTTCGGCACTCTATCGTGCACTCGTCTATCCTATTCATAGCCCACTATAGCATACCTACTCAGTTGTGATCACGCCACTTAGGTGATTGTTGCGCTATTTAGATGGTGGTTGTGCTAGTCGGATGACGGTCAAGCAAATTAGATAGTGGTTGAGCTCATTAGATGGTGGTCGATCTTATAAGACAGTGGTCAAGCAAATCAAATGGTGGTCGAGCTCGTCGGATGGCAGTTGGACTTGAGCTATGAGGCTCACTCACAATCTTATTATCTATATGTCACCATATATTTATACTTCCCTAGCAGGTTCCTATTCCTATAATGTACCACGACTCTATCTATTCCTACATTTTTTAATCTGAACAATGGTTGTGGCCTATCATAGGCTAAGCAAGATGTATTCTTCTATGAGCCTACGGAGTCTAAGGAGTGGCACCAAACATCCTTACTACCATGATGTCTATCCCTCTTGCCAATCAAGTCTCATCCTCTATGGTGACTTGTTACCCTAGCACGAAGGTTCATCTCTATGGGTGCTACTAGAGTCCCATCATAAATCTAACTGACTTGATCATAACTCATTAGTTTCTAATATATTAGGGTATGACAAAAGGAAAATTTTTCATGTTGTATTTCTAGGATCTACTGGGGCAACTAGTGATCTCACAAGAATTCACCTCACTGAACAATTGCAAAGGGATTTAGGTACACTATCGGTTCATGCTAGAGGAACCAAATGAGGTTGGCTTACTTCAGTAACAGCTCATGCTTCATGCTTTCACTATTTGCTTTGTTTGTTGCCAACTAAGCAGGGTGTGCCACGGTCTGGCAATTTTCTCGCTTACTTCATTTTGGTTTCATAATATGAGTTATATTTCCTGGTAGAGCATGTTACCGACTATGACATAGGTGATGTTATACAAATAACAAATCAAAATAGTGGTCCATTTGTTTGACTGGTGACATGACTCTCTTCCCAAGAGTAGTCATGCTTCAAACCACAATATAAGTTTTTTATCGCATACCTAATGGGAAAATCTGATCTATAGATACCCACATACATCCACACAATATCAAATGATGAAATGGGTGTCGGAAATACCTTGGGTAGTTGTAAAGTCCTACACTATCATGTCTATGGAATGAGGTGGTCCAGTTTGCACTGATGGCATTTGAGGGCACGCCATGACAAGGTCTACAGAATGGCCACCAGGGATGCAAGCCTTTGTATCCCTTCCGGAATATGCCCACATGATGCTCCTAACAAATAGGGCATATTGGGTACCCCTGAAATCATGTGGCATGATGCACCTGGTACTAAGTTGGTCGTCGAGGGCATGTAGATGCACAATGCCCTAACTCTTTACAGGTACGGTGGCCACTTGTAATCCCTTGGCAAAGATCCCCTATGTCTCCTCTAATATCATGGGCACGTGGGGTGATCTAGGCAATCTTCCATATTGCTAATATAGGGCTTGAGATGCTTAGGTCAGCTGAGGAATACCGGCCTCATATGCTATTTAGCCATACTGGCTTATTCCTTACTACAAGAATATGATTGTCACATCAATCTCATAGTGCCACATATACCTCCTAACAATTCTCACTCAGGTCATGATGCTCCTTGGAAAACTGTTATGAGTAACCATGCTAAAAAGCATGAGTTCCATGAACTCATTTTGGTACCTTAGTTCCTATATTTTAGTTCTACTTGATGTGTACATATACTCTGAGTTCTAGGCAATACCATACTCATCATATTATCTCTTCTATGCTTAGGAACTTCGTGACTCTACTACCTCTATCGATCTACAATTAGGTGTGGTCGTAAATGTGATCTATAGAAAATGGGTCCATTACCGTCCTTTGGTTGCTAAAACAACCATAGAGTTTTCTCATGCACTACTCTCTACATATCCTCCAAAATCTAATAGAGTACACTCGCCATATAGTCTGCCTCACATGGTTCTACAGGCCTATCATCTCTGCCCTATTGGTGGATGGTTTTGCATACCCAAGTTCAAAATTCAATACCTGATTTGTGCTTACTCATTTATCTTTTCTCTAACTGGGTAACTCTATTACTTAATTGAAAAATACATAATCATACTTATATGATAGTGTCCATATCATAGACATGTCCATCTCTCATTCTCACATATTGACATTCTTAGGATGTGCTTTCATACAATCTCTTCTGGGATATAATAAGGGAAGGTAAATAGAAGAAGATGGATGTTCGAATGAATGGGGTGAGGAAGAAAAGATAAGATAATAGAGAGTGACAAGGGAGAGAGAAAAAGAAGGAGAAGAAGGAGAGAGAGGAGAAGTGGAGGGTGGGAGGTTGGGATTTACTCTCTATCATTCCCTATATTGCCTTGTCTATACTTATCTAATTCTTTCATCTCTTGGTCCGTCTGTAGCATAACTTCATATGTAGTTTAACCTTTTTACTATAAGAATTTTAATTTATTTCTTCGCCACCTTTTTTTACAACTTCCATTGAGTTTGATTGGTCTTCAACGTAAAGGTTGACCTCCATCCATACCATGCATATGTCCACATAAAAAACTTGTGACCGAACAGGCAAAAACAAAACACACAAGAATTAGAAACATAGCCAACAAGGTTGTGGATTGGCTCATGGGGGGCACCATAATGTAACACAACCATAAAATAATGCATAACAATCATGCGTTGTATAACAATCATATCAGACGATACAACACACGTAACATACACCTCGCATTCCAAATGTTAGCTGTCTTAATAGTCTAATAAGTTGGCTCTAATACCAAATTGTAATACTTAAATTCAGCTCAAAGAACAAACTGAATCTTGATATCATAATTCAAAGAGCTATTCGTTGGACTATCAGCAGTACAAATTTCACAGAAGCTGATATCAACCCTCGAGGAGGCTTAAGACGGTAACTTTATCGGGCTTACATACACAATGTCTACTGATCATACTACCATAGAGAGGCTCCTACTCTTAAGGCTCTTAATATTAGTGCTCCGAATCACAAGAGAAACAACACCTTTCCTGTAACTAAGAGGGTGACTTTTCGGATACAATGATCACTCTGAGCTATACGAAGGCAAGAGGTTGAACTTTTCATAATGTGGATGCATGATCCAGTTCTTGCACATATTTTCAACCTTTGAGTTAGGTAATTTATTTTAGATGATGCTAATCATGCAGTAAACTCTGAGTCATGGTTACTTGTTCCGCACACCCCATTGACAAAAATTAAATACCATGGACAATTTTTGGAATATCTCCGTGGACAATTTTTTCATAAACTTCCTAGCAATTGACTCAGAAAAATTGAATAAATCATCAGCATTAGGAGATCACCGTACCTGTTTGGATGTTGAAGGCCGATTTGATTACTTCTCCTCACAAAATTTTCTCTTCACCTCTGTAGGAGGTTGTAGTCTTACCAACAACTACTCTATCTTTCCAAATATATCATCAAGGCATTTGTGCAGGTTAGCAACTTCAACTTCAAACTTCTCCAACCTTGCATCCTTCGATTGTTGCTTTGATACCATGCTGTTCTCCAGATCAACAATCAAAGGAATTGCATCACGTAATTTGCCTTTTTTAGGACCTATGTTGATCGATTCAAGGAGAAACAATTCTAAAGTATTCAATTCAATCCAATTGCTTATAACCAAATGAATTAAAAGAAAACATCAAAACTATTCCAAACATTCAGAATGGAATGATACAAATGAATAGAGTTCAATTTGAACAAAAGGAAAGCCAAAATCCCAAAACTTTAGTTCCCGCTACTTAACTTGCCCCGCACGAAGCAACAATTACCAATTTTTACGCAAACATCACAACATATACCAAAATCACCCTCCTCATGCTTGTCCCCTATAACAAATATTGGTCTTGTCCTAAAATGTTTTTGTGATGTTATTTTAGTATACTGGATAAGATAATTAGCTCTTTGTAATTATGTTGGGAGTCTAGAGCTGGTTAACTTTTCGAAAGGTCAGTCAAGTCAAGCGCACATGCATATAAGTGAGTTGTTGCTTCCTTTTGTTTCTTGTTTTTGCATTTTTTTTAGAGAAAAAAACAAAATTGCAGGAATCCAAAATGGCGGCTGCAAGGTTCGTCTTTCATAGGCTTCCAGCAAATTCAAGACTTACTAGAAATTTAAATTCATAATTGGTGCGGTTGACGTTGTTGGCTTGTTGTCTTGAGAAATTCAGTGCAGTGTAGGAAGTGATTAAACTATTTTTATACATCGCTGCTTGATTCACACTTTTGTGTTTTCCCTATTTCCTTCATGCAAGGTGAACTCATTCTACCCTTACTTGTAACTCTTCATTCATGCTTTAGTTAGGATTCAAGTTCGTAGTTTTGTTGTAGTTTAGGGCACCAGCTTTTGGTTTCTAATGTCTATCTTTTTGTTGGATGATCTTCTACTTAGTTGTGGGCAGTTGTTGTGTCTGTTAATAGCAGCAGCATTTGAACTTAGTATAAGCATTCAAGCTTCCATATCTGTCGGTGATTGTATGATTTGCTATTTTCTTGAGGATATTCATTGCACAATGTCTGTTGCTAGATCTCTCTGATAGAAGGAAAAATTGGTCTTCTTAGAACTGCATCAGTAGGATTCTTGACGAATAATTAGCTGCTCATGGTTTGCTTATGTTAATTGTGCAGAATGCTTTGATATGGTTTTTTATTTGAATTCAAGTGTTGTTGGTTCATTTTCCTCTCCAATTCTACTAGTGATGCAAATGGTTGCTATTTTGCTTTGGATTTCTATTTGCAGGTTCTTCAAATTCTCAAGACAGGGAATTTCATGTGGCTTCTCTGCCCTCTAGACCTGATTTTAAGATAATGCCTGACGGTTGAAGGTTGGGAAGGAACTACCAAGGATCCTGATGAACTACACTGTGAGATTGGTAAATTTGGTTTTGTCAAGAATCTTACCTTTGTAAAAGCAAATTTGGTTTACTGTTTCCATTAAAAGCATCCGAAACGGATTCTTGATCGTCATCGCGTCACAGAGCGTCCAAGTTTCATATTTATTTTCAACAAACAAGACAGGATTATCTCCATGAAGAAGTACTTAACCTAACAAATCCAATTTCAATGCAGTTTCTCCCATTGTGCCTTCAACTCCTTCAACTCGATTAGGGTATAGAGCTTTAAAAATTGAAGTCGTACCTGGAATGAGGTCAATTGAAATTAATTGCTGGCAGAATTCCAAAAAATTTTCAGAGAAAACATTGGGGAACACTACGAAAATAGGAATGGAAGGCAAATATTTTTCTTTAGACTTGGACTTGACTAGACAGGCCACAATGGCCTCACACCCTTGCCCAATCATCTTAACTGCTTGATCACATGGCACAATACATGATATAGACTTACCTCAAGCCCTTGAAAGATTACAAGTCGCTCTTTCCCACCAAGGGCTTTCTTACGCTCACAATCTAAGAGAACAAGGTTTCTTATATCAGACCATCCCTAGAATTATATCAAACACTTTCATTTTGTATATAACAAGAAACTCTTGTTCAAAGGGTTACTCTATAGCCCCTGATACTCTACATGGAATGTCCAATAATGAAGTATATAGTCTTCATATCTTGACAACATCTAAAGAGATGAAGGAATATCTATAATTCGTATCAAACAAAACAAGCACCTTGGTATGACAAATAGAATCGATTTAGTATATTACCCTAAAGATAAATTATACCTTAATCACTTCAAGGTCCTTGACATTTTTATTAACTCATGTAACAAGCATTCTAGTCTTGCCCCTGTTTGCATGAATTAGAACAGTGGCCCTGGCTGGTATTGGTGCCTCAAGTTATTTGAGGGCATTGTTCTTAATTGGGACTCAACAATCACATTTTTATTAGACCTATCTGTCCATAGTTAAAACAAGGTGGCTAAAGGTATTTTACGTCATGAGTCTTGTGCAATTTTTACACTTGCCTTGCTGATCATTCTCCCTCTTTCTCTCAAAATCATTAGACTACTACTGTTGCCACCTAGAGAATTTGGCACATGAGCCTGAGATGATGTCTTGGCTGCTTTCTAGAACCTTTTCTGCTTCAAGTTCACCTTTATGGTAGTGGCCATATTCACCACCTCGGCGACTGTGATAAACTGGAGATGAGGAACCCGAATTCTGAGTTCAAAATTAAATCCTTTGAAAAATTTGTTTGCTCATGCCCTCTAAGTAGTGCATTTTCCAAGGGCAAACCATTCTAAAGCAAGGAACGTCCAAGCATACTTCCGAGCCGACATGTTGCCTTTAGTCAACGCTCTAAATTTCAAAATCTTCACCTGAATCATCGAAAATTCTGAAAAATTCTCATTCAACACCTCCACAAATTCCTCTTAAGATGTAATGACCCCGATTTTCTAACATACATATACCTTGAACCAAAGTTGTTACTGTGTATCCTCCTGACGTGCATACATAATATATCGTAGAATGAAATAATTTCTATGAGCTGTTGGTGCCACATATTAAAACTATATAAATAACATTTATCAAATAATCATATAGTATAAGAATAACCATGCTTGTCCTCTGAGCTCAAGGTACTCGTCCATAAAGTCTTCTAATTCCTAATGATGCAAAACTCCCAAGGTTAAGCTTCTCCATTTCATCTTCACATTCTATCTTAGAACCTGCGAACAACATTATATTATCCGCTCAGCATTATAATGATACTGCGCTCACAACTAAACATATAACATATAACCTAAATCAAAACACTTATAATCAACGATTGGTTATATTGTGTAAATATTTATTCTATTTGATTACTATGTAACATAAAATAATCGTAATCATAAAATATAATGAAAAGATCATAAACATAACATAACATTACATTACATAATTGAGAGCATATCACACATAACATATCACAGACCAAATTAAATGAATTAAGTAACCTATTAGCTTATTCATAGTTCATTAAATGAACATAATAAGTAATGAGTTTGCACATAACTTATTGACAATGGTGTGGTTGCTCTAAACCCAACATCATAACCTAAACCTCCAAGTGATCACATGCGCAATAGAGACAAGAACGTGCGGAGTACATAAAATTTTTTAACTCCACCATAGGCGGTGGCCCTTGCTTAAATGGTGTGTACCATAGTTACCAAAACTAGTCATAAATATATAGAGAATTAGCGAAGAGGTCTAGGTTCTCGTATGCCTATATCTCTACTAAAAATAGCCAAGTCGTTAGTCTAGTGCCTAAACTTAACCCGTAAAAATATAAATACATGTCTTAGTCATATGCCTTATATTATTTACAATTTATCATGAATAATCATATCATATACTTTGTTTTAGATTGAAAACATCGACTGGCTAATCATAAGTCAAAACTGGCTAATTATGTAAAATCTTGGATCTTAAAGCTCATTAAATAACGACTAAACGGATTTGGATACTATGATGAAGTCCTTGCATTCATTTGCAACATACCCTTAGTCTGAACAATTACATAAGCATCGCATCATTGTCCATCTTAGTCTACATTATTGTGTATGAATGTCATGATATACATTAACAAAATAACTATAACATCGTAATCATAAGTAAATATAATTCATACTTTCATAAGTCATTCATTCATTCATACTCATATTAAGATCAGTAGAATTGCATCATATATCATATAAATATTTATCATTAGAATGAATACAGACTACCCCTTAGACATTAGTTACGCATTATTATGATAAACTACTCATAAAGTACCACATATGTGATAGGGCCCTTATAAAATAGTAGTATTAATTAATTAGACCAATATTACCATTATAATACATAATTCATATCCTTTATTATTAACATAGTTAATTAATAATTTAACAATGACTAATAACAAATATGTCCATGAGAAATAGAAACGATGCATATCTATTTTTTATTCTTATGACCTTCTTTTATGATTTAGGAAACACTTAGGCATATTTAATATAGATTTTAATGGACAATTCAAGTCCAAAATTAATAAGATTTTAATATCAAATTAGACAGTTTTACCCCTAAAATAAATCACCAATAACAACAAGAATATAACACCAATTTAGATGATTCTTAGTGCGCTTGAAAGCTTATTTCAAAATCTACAAGTTCTATTTCATCTAATTTTCCTACATTCCAATGTACTGTCCACTCAATTCACATATAAACTTTCGAGCTGACTTTTAACAATTTAAGAATATAAACAAGTAACTTTTTTTTATTAAAAATAAAAAAAAATCTTAACTTCATGTATGATTCTTATTCAAAATATATCTAAACATTAGAATATAACTTTCAGCTTTATTTATAAGTAAAATTCATAATTTTCATCATAATTCTAATATATTATCATGGATTCATAATACTCTACATGGAAATTATCATAAAAACATTAACTCAAATGATCCATGCATAAATCTTTAACACAAATTACATGACATAATTAATGACATATATGCATGATCTCCATGAAAATATCATCTAAGTTTTACTTACTAACCTTTAACCTTTTTTATTTTTCTTAGATTTAAGTCCTAATGCTCTTTCATTGAAGAACTAGCAAAAACTTGATCTAAATTGCCTAAAAATGAAGGAAGAAATAAGGTGTTTTCTCCACAAAGTAAGCAAAGAAGAGGCGGAGGGAGAAGAGGAATGTCGTAGTCCATGAGGGAGAGAGAAAGGAACAACGTTAAATAAGAGAAGGAGCCACTCTCATGTCCTTATATAACATCCTTACCCATCTTAGATCCAATTAAGCACTTCTTTACCCACATAAGAGAAAATACTATGGAGCTTCTACCCATTTATTAAACCGGTTACCGTCTAAGCAATTAAAACTCCCAACATGTCTTACACGATTTAAAACACCTCATCTAAGACGAACATAGAGCATGTTTTTAACTAAAACTGATTTGTAGATGCAATTTGGGTGCAAGATCACTAAGAACATATTTAGCTCCACTTAAATTAACCTATCGGTGAACGTTAAGTATTTGGCCTTATGTTAATTCTTATTTTATCTTGACAGACACCTGTTAGTGATAGACTTGGTTTACATGTGACTGCACCTAACTTGTTCACCATAGCTTTTTACCTTGTCCACTTACTTATTAACTTGTTTCTTTGTTTATACCAATCAAACCTTTGTGAATGGATTATTTAACAACTTATTTTCTTTAAGAAAATATGTACTCCATTTTTTATAACCTTAGTATTTCCAATAGACCATAAGTTCCATCAAGATTGGTTATCCAAAAGAAATATCTTATCATCTTATCAATGTACCACATATTGGATTTTCTCGTTTGTCCATCTATTTATAAATATCATAACTATCCTTGTAGAACTCAAATTGATGCAATTCTTTTTCTATTAAAAACTTTGGGATGTTTAGTTTCTTCTCCTAAAATTTTATAATTTTTGGGTACAAAATCATAGGGATATGAATTTTTTAAGTTGATGTATCTAATTTGTCCAACTCCAAAAATGCTAAAATTGCCGAGTATTACACTCTACTCCCCCTTAAAGGAAATATCGTCCCAAAATTTATTTCTTGATGTATAAGTTCTTTCAAATATTAAGACTCGAACATCTTGGATAGAATACCTTCAACTATCTTTCTTTACCAATCACCTCTATGCTTGAAATAACCGAGTATTACAATCTACTCCCCCTTAAAGGAAATATTGTCCCAAAATTTATTTCTTGATGTATAAATTCTTTCAAATATTAAGCCTTGAACCTCTTGGATAGAATACCTTCAACTATCTTTCTTTACCAATCACCTCTATGCTTGAAATAATTTTTCTCTTGAGAAATTACTACCCCTAAACCTTATGATTGATGTCTAAAATTCCTTGAGGCTTCCCAACATGAGACATATCTCCATGGAATTTCAGATCCATATAATCCATTGAGTATGATTAGGTTAATATTTCCAAATCACAAATCACACAAACCTTTCCTCACTAACATTACTATTAGAAACATTAGGGCTCAATCTATTCAAATTATATAAGTCTAATCTCTACGATTGAAATTCATATAATCTATCCACTTAGTGTCCTGTTTTATCTAACTAACCATTCACCCAAAAATTTGAGAGTTTAACATGTTTGACTCATGAAATCCTTTGATTAAACATACCCTTGCATTAAACATATCTTGTTGTTGAAGTTGTCTTATTGTCAATTCCACAGACCATAACTTCTAGCAATATTTGTGTATTATTCATCATATTAATCTATTTTTTATGGAATGGTATACTCAGGGACATTAAATTAAGTCAGATAAATATAGTAATATAGCTCAATATTTTGATAGTCGGGCTCTGATACTAACTGTAATGACCCAAATTTTCTGATATATATAAACCCTAAACCAAGGACGTTACCTCACATCCTACTAACACACATGAATAATATAACGTTAATGAAACATTACAACGAAATAATTTCTATGATTGATCGCTATCAAATATCAAAACTATACAACTAACATTTATCACAAAATCATAAAGTATAAAAATAACCATACTTGTCATTTGAATTGAACGTGCTCAACCACAAAGTCTTATAATTCTTAATGCAACAAAACGCTTAAGGCTGAGCTTCTCCATTTCATCTTCATTTTCTAGCTTAGTACCTACAAATAACATTATATTGCTTACTCAACATCACTAATGATATTGCGCCTACGGATAAACATATAACGTATAACGTAAATTAAAACACACATATTCAATAATTGATTAAAGGGCGTATATACCAATTCTTTTTTATTACTACATAACGTAGCATAATCATTATCACAAAATATAATAAGAAGATCAAAAACATAACATACCATAACATAATTGAGAGCATAGCTGACATTGTATATCATCAATCAAGTTAACTTAAATAAATTAGACAACTGACTAACTTATTCATACTTAAGTTTATTAAATGAACCTAATACATAATGAGTTTGCACATAACTCATTGATAATGACATGGCCGCACGAAACCCAACATCATAACGTAAACCAACAAGTAATCACATGCACTGTAGACAGTAGCATGTGGAGAATATAATGTTTTGCAACTCCACCATAGACGGTGGCCCTTGGTTAAGTGATGTGCATCACAGTTACCAGAATAATATGTCTACTATACTATTCATAAAAATATAGAGAATTACTCAAGAAGTCTAGGTTCCCGTATGCCTTATCTCCAATAAAAATAACTAAGTCGTCAGCCTAGTGCCTAAACTTAAATTATAAAAACATAAAAACATGTCTTAGTCATATGTCTTATCTTATTTACTTGTTATCATACATAATCATATCATATACTTTGTTTTCGATTGAAAACATCAATGAGATAATCATACGTCTAAACTGGCAATTTACATACAACTAGGGATCTTAAAGCTTCTCAAATAGCGACTAAACGGACTTCGATATTATAGAGAAATCCTAGCATTCATCCGTAATGTACCCCTAACCTAAAGAATCTCATAAGCCAAGTATCATTACCTATCCTAGGCTACATGATTATACATGACTGTCATAACATATATTAATATAATAACCGTACAATAATAATCATAAATAAATAAAATTCTTACTTCATTCATACTTTCAAAGGTCATTCATTCATTCTACTCATATTAAGATCAATAGAATTGCATCATATATCATATAAATATTTATCATTAGAATGAATATAAACTACCCATTAGACATTAATCATCCATTATTATGATAAACCAGTCATAAAATACATCATATATGTCATTTGTCCTTATAACATAATGGTGTTAGTTATTTAGACCAATATTATCATTATAATACATAATAAATATTCTTTATCATTAACCAATTTTATTAATAATTTAATATCGACTAATAACAAACATGTCCATAAGAAATAGGAAAAAAAACATATTTTTCTTATTCTTAGGACCTTCTTCTATGATTTAGGAAACACTTAGACATGTTGAATATGGATTAATAGACAATTACAAGTCCTACGTTCAACAGAATTTGAATAAACAATTGTACAATTTTACCTCTGAATAGATCGCTGTATAATTTCAATATGTAAGTAATTCATCATAAATTTCTAATTCTACCCTAGTTGGGTAAATTATAAAAATCACTAAATTAGAAATCAAGATTAGAAAGATTACCTAAGCCCAATTAAAGGAAATTAGACCTGAAATATTAATGGGCTAAACTTCTAAGTATTATATAACTATTCCAATTGACCCAAACTCATTTGCACTTCTCAGGCAAAAATTTAGAAGTTTGTCGTACAGTGACGGGGTACTATTCCCAGCAAATTAATCTGACCTTAATTAACCTCAATCCACATGATAATCCACATATTATTACTTGTTAATATTTATGATAGATCATTAGGGTGTCTAGAACTAAGGGTTCAAATTTCAGCTTAATCAGATACCATTTGATCTGTCCGAAAAATCGCTTGGTTAAGTCCGACAATAAAACCCTGACTACATAAGCATGCACTAAGTAGAATTGTAACTTCAAACCTTAAATTAAACTACCCAATGAGGTTTAAACCATCACTAAGCAAAATAAGTAAGTTAATTAACTTTTATATATTATACATGTGTGGAGGCTTTGCCTCATCCTGTGTGCCGATGTGATCCGATTATGATTCGGATTACATCTACTTTTAGGTTATGCGGGTTGAGCTCATTGATTTAGGACGCAGGGCTCAACTCATCTAGGTCCATAGGACTCTCACTACACCCTTATGTTTGGCTCTTAAGTGTCACGCTTGATCGCCTTATAAACGATAGGACGGTGTCATCGGCATTTATTGGATCCCTCCGATACTGGGCCATTTACTCGCATTTTATCGTAAGTTTAATAAAACTACAAGGATGAGATCTCTTATTGTTTTTCGAACTAAAGCTCCAGAAATGTATAATGCAAGCTTGTTCCCTAAGTTTATTATATAAGTACGCACAATTTTAGGGATTTCATGAATAAGAGAGTAAGTGGTATGGAGATATGCAAATGTCACTAGTACCCCTTCTACCCTTATGTGGTGCAATATATGTAGGGTACTGCGAATATAGTGTGCTTTCTAAAATTGTGGCACATTGGTTCCGAGCCAGATGGGTACCGTGGTAGGTGATATATGGAAGATGTGAGGGCGTAAGTGATATATAAATGTTTATATGTTTTTAAGATGCCTCTTTGTAGACAATTATAGTAATGATACGTGGCCGCATCGACCTTCACTTACTTGGCTATATTCCTAATCTTTATAAGACCAGTAATCAATCCTTTGATTGATGGCGTTTTTCTCTAATATATGTAGGTGTATAGTCTTTTTGACCAGCATAAGTGAATGGATCAAACAGCTCATGGCAGGGGATTTCGTGTTGCATGTGTGTTAATTAGTGAGTTGATATGAAATTGAGATGTAGTAAGTTATGCAAATAAGCCCCTAAGTTGTATGAACTTGTATGATTCGGGATAAGTTAATTGATTGTTGTTGCGCACATGTGTTTTATATGTCATTACATCATTATTTCGATGCAGACACACTTTGGGGCACTCTAACTATCATCTACAAGGTATAATCCACAAAATCGTGGAACACGATGAGTTGCTTACCAGGTATGCAAAACATATTTACTGTAGCCGTGTGAGTGTATGATAAAGAAATGTGGGTAGGAAGAGCATACGGTTCACATAGCTTGAAGATCCATGCGAAGTTTAGGCGTTATGGTTTGATGCCCTGGCATTCGATGATGTTGTGTTTAATTATTTTATTTTCTTGCACATGTTGAGTATGTGGAATAGGTAACCACAACCCATGTTTAAATCCTCTGCATTCATCTACATGTAAGATATTAAGAAGTGTAACAGATCATTTGAACTAAGTAGTAAGAAAAGGTTCGTGTTAGAACATGCTACTCAAAACTGTAGCCAATATGCGTCTCTTCTGCTATAGAGAGTGATCATCTATATTTTTAAAATTACCACTCACAGTCGCAGGGGAGGTTCTACCCCTATTGTGGCTAGGGGTGATCATATAGAATCCTTAAGTTTAAGAGCCTATCTATGTTAGTATGAATCAGCTTGTATATATGATGAAATGCAGTAAGGTTGCCATCTTAATCCTCTTCGAGGGTTCAGATCCGCTTCCATAAAGTTTATACGAGACTAGTCGAAGGAATAGTTTTGCAAATTATAACATCGCACTTCGGTCTACCCTTGGACCGAAAAAAGGGTGTTACAACTTGGTATCAGAGTTGACTTCTTCAACTATGAAGGCAGAGCCTTCGTAATCCATCTTGTATGTATGTGTCTATTGTTTAGTATGATTGTATGCTGATGAATGTATGAGTGAATGTTTTTACGTATGGTTACAATGTGTTATGGTACCCCCCATGAGTTGATACAAAGCCTTACCGGCAGGTATGTTTTGCTTTCTGTTTGTATGCTTTTATTTGTTGTTGTATGTGCCTATTGTACAAGGACGAGTATGAATGACAAGAATGAGATTTGGCTCTTACTTGGAGAACAACCTAACTTGAATTAACGTTGTCTTATGAATATAGAAGAGACTTGCTATAGTCTTATTAATTAAAAAAAGGTTTGAACACATCTAGACTAGTTCTAAAGGTGAACTAAGATACGATGGAAAGAGATAAGTTCTTGCTAGACTATATCAGGAATGATAGAGTGAAAATCCCAAACCAACCCATCATCCAGTCCTTTCCTCTCATCTCCTCCTCTTTCGCCCTTATTCTTTCTATCTTTATTCCTTTTCTTTTTCTACCTTTCCTTATTGTGATCTAGAGGAGAACTTACATATGGATATTAGGATTATGGATCTATGTTAGAGGATATAGTTGACAGGTCTATGTTTCGCCTTGTCTGACTTATGCGATAATATAGTTAATTAAAAATGATGGCATTGCCCAGCTAGGGGAAAAACAAAAATATCGAGTATAGAATAGGTATAGATTTTTGAACAAAAGTATGGAGGTAGATATGCATCTATAAGACCGAGGTAGTAGGCTTCTAGAAACCCTATGATGCAGACTACATGATTAGTAGGCCTATTCCTATAGGACACCATTACGGCTAGCTTTTCTTAGAGACAAACAAAGGTAGATCGACCAAAGAGCACCTGGACATAGATGGGTATGATCGTTTCAAAAGTTTAAAATGTGGGTATACACCTAGTATGCCTATAGTATATGCTTGAAGTTAGTTAATGGAACTCATGACCATTGAGTATAGTTAGTCACAACAGTTTGATCAAGAGCATCCTAAATTGAGTGAGAAGTGTTAGTAGGTGGCAGTATGAGAACGATATTACAGTCAGATGGCTATAGTGAGGAAATAAGAAGTATGAGTGGATAGCATGTGAAACTAATATTACCTAGCAGACCCAAGTATCCCAGACCGCGTCTCAGCAAAATAGGAGATTGTTAAGAACACCACACCCTTTATATATCGATATTAAAGATGTAAGTATGTTCATATGGATAAGATTTCATCACTAGGTGAAGAATAGAAAACATGAGTGGTGAGCAGAGGAGTGACTACTCTCGAAAGGAGAGTCAAACAGCTACCTATGCTAGCGCACTATTGTTAGGAGTACAATTGGCAATGTCACCTACATCATAGTAGACATTATACTTTACTAATAAGTATGCATAGCATTACGGGATAAGGAAAATTGAGCTAGGAGCATTACTAGAGTGTGACTCATCTTATTAAGTAACACTATGTGTGGGAAATTGTAGAAGCACAAAAGTGCTTCATTAGATACGAACCATATTAGTGTGATATAGATTTATTTTTTTCTTTTATTGAGGGTCAATAATATTACTGGACCCCTTGTGGATGGACATAAAGGGAAAATTTTTAGAGGTCACTAGTTGCCTCGGTAGATCTTAGGGTTAACGCATGACAATTTCTCCTTTTGTTACACCCTAGTACTTTTAAAATTAGTAAGTTACATGCTAGTATGTTAAAAATACAATAGGACCCTAGTAGCATCCATAAAGATAAACCTTTACATGAGGGTAATAGGTCACCCTAAAGGTATGGACTGGCTGGTATGAGTGATAGATGCCACAATAGTAAGGATGTGAGAAGCCACTCCCTAGACTATGAAGTTTAGAAAAAGGTGTAGGAACTAGTTAGAGCTAAGACATACTACATAGATAGGGACATATTAGAGTAGGATAATTGTGTCATAGCCCCATAGAGGTTAGGGCTGTGAACCATCTAGGTAGTTGATCATGACCACCAGATAGGTATACGACTAGATTGACATGGTAGCGGCCAATATTATCGCTTACTCACCGTTGACTAGAGCCAATAGGAACATGAGGTAGCTAAGTAGGATGGATGGGTAGCGTATGACCTAGAACAGTTTTGTAGTCGATTATTAGGTTTTAGCTTGCATAACCACAGACCAAGTAACACAATTACTGACTGAGTAACACAACTATCAACCAAGTAGCACAACTATCAACCAAGTAGCACAACCATTGACCAAGTAACACAACCGCTAACCGAATTGCACAACCATTGTTCGAGTAGCTGTTAAGTGTTTAAAATATACAATATTTACCTAGGTTTTTTATATGATTTTGTATTTCCCGAGTATAAATATTATTAATTAAGTGATCTTTTACTTTATTTTTTGGTGTTAATTAATATTTTATTAGATATGTTTAATTTTGGTGTTTTAATGCAAAAAAAATGAATAAATTAAGCTTTGGATTTGATTGGTCATGACACTTGGCCCCACCCAATGGCTACAATTCATGGTGTTCAATGGAGTGGAATAGTTGGAAACTTGAAGGGACATTATAATTAATTAGACTACGTCGATTTGTGAACACCCTCTTCGAATTCTTGTATCTCCACTTCTACATAAAGGGGTGGTCATTTGTTGTTATCATATCTCATCTCTTGGCTTCAGAGTGTAGTGAAAGAAGTAGTTTTAATTTTTGTAATATCTTTCTCTTTCATAATAAAAATTAGTTTCTTTTTTATATTGTTTTCTATTTTTATTATGGAGTAGTCTTTTATTTCGTTCTATAGAAGAATGGAACTTAACATAATTTAATTGAATTTATTTCAAGCTCTTACTCTTTTATTCAATCGGATCATTTGAATTATCATGTTCTAAATGCTAAGAATAGATTGATTGCCTATATCTTAGATCATGAGGTTTAATTAAATTTCGGGAGAAATTAATTAGATTAGTCATTGATAATTCATCATACGACGAGTCTTTTGACTTGTTTGTCATTGTGGTCGAAAGATACACAACACCGTATGTGATTGTAAGGCAATTCTTAATGTATTATTTTGTTGATTAATCAATTATCACCTGGAGGTAGAAATTGAGGCAAAATAATAGAAGCATGAAGGAGCGGGAGCCACCACGTCATATAATTATCTTAAATCGACAATCTAAGGGAATAGAAGATAAGAGTAAGATATGATAAAGATTAAATTGATGTTAAGGGAAATTCGACTCTAGAACAAGTTTTATCATTTTAACTTCTCCTTTTATTTAAAGTTATTATTTATATTTAGTTAAGTCAATTGTTTTTGTTTTTCTCTTTATATTATTTTTTTAATTAATTTAAGAAAATTCATCTCTCTGTAGGAACGATACTCGAATTTATTATCATATTACTTGCTTCGACCGTGTATACTTTCATGATATTGAAATTATTCGAACAATAACTCAACCACCGACTGAGTAGCGCAACCACCGTTCGAGTAGGTATACTACAGTAGGTTAGTAATAGGCTAAATAGTTGTCCAAGTGCACACTTTGGTACAGTAGTCGCATATAGCTAGATGATATGACATGAATTGCAGATGATGAACTTGGTTAGACAACCAATAATAGTAAGGATAGTGTAGAATTGGCAATTTGAATATGATCTAGCAAGATGAGTAGAATTATTAGTCTTGTGACATGTTAGTTGGATAGTGTGGAGTTAAGTAACTAGACAGATTGATGAATGGTGATTAGAGTAGCCAAACAAAGATTAGAAATCCTGAGCATCGGTAGCGACTTATTAGCAGCACCTGACATTAGAGATGTGGGTGTACAGTGTTATGTAGTTACATGGTGTACAGTGTTATGTAGTTACATGGCGTGCACCTTTGTATTGTCTATAGCTTACATATGACCATCTGACAGCTCTGTTTGTGAATCTACCACAATGGTAGTAGCTAAGTGAGTCAAGAGCGAGCATTACAAATTGATACGGGATGACTGGTCATTAATCATAGAGGAGAGGATGAGACACTTTTGTGCCTCGCAATGGGTTCCCGTTGACCTATGGTGCAACAGTAGTTCTTCGGGACAGGAGATCTCCATCCACTAGGATGTGTGTACCTAGTAGTCGATCAAGAGACACTTGTCTTCGATTTGTTGATTTCCCTAGAACCCTAGGAGCCTTCCTTCAGGATGCATGCATTGTAGCTCTGGGGATGATGATCAGATCCACGGAAAATGCAACAATGGTACTTCAGAGTCGACATTGCTTCAGCCTTCCTACGTTTTATACATATCACCTTATCCTATCTTATATATTTCTCACTACGTGGCTATAGGTAGAGACATAGTGATCATATCTTTTAGACAGCCACTTGGGGTTGGCACCTTCTAGGTCCCCTTAGCACATCTTACACATTTCACACTTGCCAAAGCCTAGTTTTTGAGGCCAGTCATGACACCCTGATTAGAGGGTGTCCTTTTGCACAACCGTATACGTCACGAGGTCAGCTTAACCTTTAGAGTACGTCATGTATTGAGGTTTACGTAGTGGGTACTAATGGATCACCTTCCATGAGTATACCTAAGACTACATTCATCCTCATGTGGAAGAGGCGAGTATGATTACGTACTCAAGTTACGTATGTAGACATGTGTGATATATGCCTTTGTCAGCTCCAGGTTCACCTTGAACAAGTATGTCCTGTAGTAGTATGGTTGATAGTAGTATGACCTCATGGTGATGTGTTAAGTGGCACCGCATTACATTGGTGGTACAGTTCACTAGTAGTATGCTTGGTACCATTATATTGAAAGTAGAGAGGCTTGATAATAGTGTCATCCTTGACAGTGCGTTCAAAGCAAAATATTACTATAACTCCTTGCTCCGCATATGTGTGTAGTTATTTATATGACTTGATCATGACCTATGTCCGTAGAGTGTGTAACCCCTTCTTTAAATTCTGAGGACAGAATTTTCCTAAGTAGAGGAGGTTGTAAAACCCAGGCATTTTGCTCCATGGTTTTAATTTCAATTCGTTCATGACCCGGATCAAGTTGCTACCTGGCCATTTTGCCTCATATGTATGTAAGGTATCTAGGTATGTATGAGTTGCCCTAGCCTTATCTCCTTCATCTTTGTTGCCCCCGTCACACGCTATGTGCCAAACCATTTTTTTATGATTTGTTTCAATTGAGTCAAGGCTAGTTAGACCTTAGGACCAAGTCCCATGCATGTCTAGTCACTTTTTATATGTTGTGGTCGTGTTTGTTTCAAGTGTTTCCAATGGAAAAACCTAAGATGATGCAATTGAGGACTAGACACAAAAGGTATCATGCCAGCACCCTTGCACCCAGACGCCTGTGACTTGCGTTATTTGGTAACTTTTCCATATTGTATTTATTTATTTATTTAATAAGCCACCAAATATTTTCCCTCTTCTTCTTTTTAAAATTTAAATCTCAACGCACCACTTTAGGTGTGGCACCCATACCTATGACATCACAAAGCCAACCATCCACTTTTTTTATAAAATCTCATCCACATCCTCACCTTTCCACTCCAACCTAACCACTCCACTCACCCTCAACATTCCTCTCCTTCTCCCAACTTTCTTCTCCACTCTTTGAGCTCTCCCTATCCTTCATTAGCCTTCCAAGATGTTCTTCTTTCAAAGGTTGAGGGACTTGGAGTGGGAAATGTAACACCCCTTTTTTATCAGTCCAAAGGCGGGCCAAAGTGCAAATTTATAATTTGGAAAACTATTCGTTGGACTACGCTCGTACGAATTTGCGGGAGTGGATCTCAACCCTCGAGGAGGCTTAAGATAGGCAATCTTACAGGGTTTCATCACATATGAATGCTGATTCATACTAACATAAAGAGGCTCATAAACTTAAAGATTTTGTATGATCACCCCTAGCCACAATTGAGGCAGAACCTCCCTATGACCATGAGTGGCGACTTTTAAAATGCTGATGTTCACTCTCAACTGCAAAAGAGGCACACCCCGACTACAATTTTGAGGTTACATGCTGTGACATGAATCTTTTCTTGTTACTTAGTTCAAATGATTCGTTATATTTCTTAATTTCTTACATGCGGATGAATGCAGAGAATTTGATTAAGGTCGTGGTTACCTATTACACATACCCAAAATGTACAAGGAAATAAAATAATTAAACACAACATCATCGAATGTCAGGGCATCAATAACTATCACCCAGACTTCACATGGGTGTTCAAGCGGTGTGAACCAGATGCGCTTCCTATCCATGTTTCTTTATCACACACTCACACAACTACAACACATATGTTTCACTTCCCTAGTAAGCTCTTCATCATATTCTAGGACTTTGAGGCTTATACCTTGCAAACGTTAGTTAGAGTGACCCAAAGTATGTCTGCACCACAATGATAATATTATGATATATAAAACACACATGCACAATAACAATCAATTAGCTTATCCCGTATTGTATAAGTTCATACAACTTTAGGGCTTATTCCCATAGCATGCTACATCTCAATTTCAGATCAACTCGGTAATTAACACAAATACAACATTAATCCCCCTCCAAGAGCCATTTAATCCATCCACCTACCTCAGTCAAAAAGACTAAACACTTACATATATTAGAGAAAAATGTCAGCAATCAAAAAATTGATTACTGGTCCTATAGAGACTAGGAATATAACATTTCTGGCAAATGGGTATCTAAACACACACGAAAAAGTTATAAGTGAAGATCGATGCGGCTACATATCATACCATAATTGCATACAAAGAGGCATCTTACAAACATATAAACATTCATATATCACTTATACCCTCACATCTTCCATATATTACAAGCCACAGTACACATGTAGCTCCAAAGCAATGTGCCACAATTTTTGAAAATGCGCTAAATTCGCATTACCCTACGTACATTACACCACTTAAGGGTAGAAGTGGTACTAGTGCAATTTGCATATCTCCATACCACTCTCTCTTATTTGTGAGATCCGTAAAAATGCATGTACTTATATAATACGCTTAGGGAAAAGGCTTGTATCATATATTTTTCGAGCTTCAGTTTGAAACCAACAAGGGATCTCATCATTGTAGTTTTATTAAACATACATTAAAATGTGACTAAATGGCCTGATATCGGAGGGATCCAATAAAAGTGTTGCCGATATCGTCCTATCGTTTAAAACATGATTAAAAATGACACTCAATAAGAAAACATAAAGGTGAAGCAAGAGAGTCCTACAGACATGGATGAGTAGAGCTCTCCATCCTAAATTGATTAGCTCAACCTGCATAACCTAACAGGATTTGGATTCTGAATCATAATCGGATTACACTGGCACACAAGATGAGGCAAAGTCTTGACACATGTACAATATGAAAAACTTAAATAACTTATTTATTTAATTTAATAATGGGTTAAACCTCATTAGGTAGTTTAATTTAAGGTTTGGGGTTACAATTCTACTTAGTGCATGACTTCATACTTTGGGTTTTACCGTCGGACATAATCGGACAATTTTTCAGACAGACCAAATGGTGTCTGATGAATTTGAAATTTTAACTCCTAGTTCAAGACACCCTAAAGGTCTGTCATAAATATTAACAAGTGATAAGGTGGATTATCATGTTTATTGAGATTAATTAAAGTCGGATTAATGTGTTGTGAACAGTACCCCCGTTATTCCACAGCAAACTTAAAAATTTCAGCCCAAGGGCTTGAGAAATCCAAATTGGCTTGGATCAATTGGAATAGTTATATAACACTTGAAGGATTAGCCCATTAATATTTGAGGTCCAATTTCCTTGTAATTGGGCCTAAGTAATCTTTCTAATCTTGATTTCTGATTTAGTCATCTCTGTAATTTACCCAACTAGGGTGGAATTAGAAATTTCTATAGAACTACATACATACCCAAATGCTCCAAAAATTGACATAGAAAATATTAGGATACTTAGTAAAATCTTTAATTTATTATATAATTTTCCGACATATGAATATATTTTCCATAGATTGTTTAATTCAAATCATACAAACAGGATTATGAACATAGTTCATGTGTACTCCAAAATTCCGATCCAATTAACCACTAGAATGAATTTTTTTAACTCTAAAACTTCCAAGGATAGTTAAAAAAATTATTGGTTTATTAAGTAATTTTTATAAATTTTTATGTGATCTAATTTTTAGCCAAACATTTTACTAAACACACAGCACAAGCAGTCAACACAGAACAAAGCAGATGCACACAATGTTTCATTAATTTTGTTCAGGCCGTAGTTGAGGTAATTTTAGTACGGTAAATTAATAATATTAAGATAAAAATGTGCTTAACATATGATCATAAGATGTATTATGAAATTAACATCATATCAAGGTCTAAAAATTGGGGAAATGGGCAACTAGGTCACTGGAACCTTGAAAGCTGCCACCTTTCGTCCAATTTTTGACCTTTATATGATCCTCTATTACAAATCACTCGACATGCTCAACATATTACTTGTAAATCTATGTCGCGTGAAAACAAACATACCAAGATCATACAAATCGGATATCTAAAACATGAGTAATGAATTTTAAACTCAACTAATGCAAATCTGGACACACAGATGATACAAATATCATAAGTATATCTACGCATGATAATTATATGAAACCACCTCTAAAAATTCTTTAAGAGGCATATCTACATGGTAAAAAAATGAAAACAACATCATCTATATATGAAACAGCAACCCAAACAAGAAACATCAACCAAAACCGGGGAAAGATATACCTATAACGGTTCAAGGGGAGGTTACCTTCAACCCTTGAAAGAAGAACATCTTGGAAGGAAAAAAAGGATAAAGAGAGCTCAAAGAGTGGAGAAGAAGGTTGGGAGAAAGAGTGGAAATGTGAGGATGAGGGTGGGGTTTAAAAAAAAGAGGGTAGTTGGTTTGGTGATGTCGTACATATGGGTGCCATACCTATAGAGGTATAGGTTGGCTTGGTGATGTCATAGAGGTATGAGTATCATACTTATAGAGGTATGAGTGTCATTACTATAGTGGTGTGGGTTAGATAGATAAATATATATGAGTTAGGTTAACTAAAAAATGTATGGTGGGCCATCTGAAAACAAAAAACTTAGGGTTTTTACCCTAAAACGATTGGGCCCACCTTGAGAATTGCACTGCAAGTCCCAAAAGGGGTTAGGACGGTCTGAAAGGTTATCAAACACACAGTAAATGCACAAAAGACATGCGAAGGACATGGTCCTAACATCTAACTATATACATTTAAATTGGACCAAACATGAAAAAAAAACCAGGTGTGCTGCATCCAAACAGGTGTACCAAGAGCTGATGCAGGCTAATGCCGGGCAACTCATACATACCTAGACACCATACATAAATATATGGCAAAATGGCTAGGTAAGACCCTCGATCTAGTTCAAAACCGAACCGAAATTAAAACCACCAGGCAAAAAGTGTGGGTTTTGTAGGAAAACTCCAAGTGACCTCCACTTGATCCGTTAAAGGAATGTTCTTTCCCCAGTTTTGGTTGATGATTCTAGTTTGGGTTGTTATTTTGTGTATGGATCTTGCTGTTTTCGTAGATATGATTCTTAAATAATTTTGAGAGATGGGTTCATGTCTTTCTCATGTGTAGATAAATAGTATGATTTTTTTATCATCTGTGTATCCAGATTTGCACTAGTTGAGCATAAAATTCATAACTCATGTTTAGATGTCAGATTTCTATGATCATGGTCTTTTTGTTTTTATATGACATAGGTCTACAGGTTCTATGTTGATCATGTCGACTGATTTGGCATTGATGATCATGAAACTATTCAAAATTGGATGAAAAGTGGCAGCTTTCATGGTTCCATCACCAATTTTTACACCTTGATATGATATTAATTTCATGATATATCTTATGATAATATGTTAATCATGTTGTGATATTAACATCATAAATTTACCGAACTAAAATTACCTGATCTAAGGCTTGAACAAAATTAATGAAACATTGTATGCATGTGTTGTGTTCTGTGTTGACTGCCTGTATTTTGTGTTTAGTTAAATATTTGGCTAATAATTAGATCACATAAAAATATATAAAAAATTAACTAACAAACCAATAATTGTTTTATGTAACCCTAAAAAATTTGTAATTAAATGAAATTCAGTCTAATGGTTAATTCGATCGGATTTTTGGAGTACACAAGAACTAAGTTCATAGTCCTATTTATATGATTTCAATTGAAAAATCTGTGGAAAATATATCCATTTGTGGTAAAATTATATAATAAATTACAGAGATTAATAAGTGCCCTAATATTGTCTACGTAAATTTTTTGAGCGTTTCAGTATGTAAGCAATTCAATATAATTTTCTAATTTTATCCTAGTTGGGTAAATCACTAAATCAGAAATCAAGATTAAAAAGATTACCTGGACCCAATTAGAAGGAAATTGGACCCGAAATATTAATAGGCTAAACTATCAAGTGTTATATAACTATTCAATTGACCCAAGCCCATTTGCACTTCTTAGGCCCGTGGGCCGAAGTTTTAAAGTCGGTTGTGTAGTGGTGGGGTACTGTTCCCAACACATTAATTCGACCTTAATTAACGTCAACGAACATGATAATCTACATATTATCACTTGTTAATATTTGTGATAGACCCTTAGGGTGTCTAGAACTAGGGGTTTAAATTTCAGCTTAATCGAATACCATTTTATCTGTTCGAAAAATCGTTTGGCTAAGTCCAACAATAAAACCCTGACTACAAAAACATGCACTAAGTAGAATTGTAACCTCAAACCTTAAATTAAACTACCTAATGAGGTTTAAACTATCACTACGCAAAACAAATAAGTTAATTAAGTTTTACATATTATACATGTGTGGAGGCTTTGCCTCATCTTGTGTGCCGGTGTGATCCGATTATTATTCGCATTACATCTTCTCTTAGGTTACGTGGGTTGAGAACATTGATTTAAGACGCAAAGCTCCACTCATCCAGATCCGTAGGACTCTCTTACTTCACCCTTATGTTTGGATCTTGAGTGTCAAATTTAATCGTGTTTTGAACAATAGGACGATGTCGGCGGCTTTTTTATTGGATCCCTCCATTACTGGGCCATTTACTCTTATTTTATTGTAAGTTTAATAAAACTACAAGGATGAGATCCCTTGTTGGTTTTTAAACTGAAGCTTTAGAAATCTATAATGGAAACCTCTTCCCTAAGCCTATTATAAGTATGCGCATTTTTAGAGATTTTACGAATAAAAGAGTGAGCTGTATAGAGATATACAAATTGCACCAATACCCCTCTACATTTGAGTGGTACAGTATATGTAGGGTACTACGAATGTAGTGCGGTTTCGAAAATTGTGGCACATTGGTTCTGAGCCAAATGGTTATTGCGGCAGGTGATATATAGAAGCTGTGAGGGCAAAGTAAAATATGAATGTTTTTATGTTTGTAAGATGTATTTTTGTAGGCAATTATGGTAAGATATATGGTCGCATCGGCCTTTGCTTACCGCCCTATATGATTCTGAAAGTTTCTATAACTTTTTGTGGGTGTTTAAATATACATTTACCAGTAATGCTCTATTCCTAGTCACTACATGACCAATAATTAAATCTTTAATTACAAATGTTTTTCTCTAGTATATGTAGCTGTTTAATCTTTTTGATCGACATAGGCAGATGAATCAAACGACACATGGCGGGGGATTTCATGTTGTATTTGTGTTAATTACTGAGTTGATATGAATTGAGATGTAGTATGTTACGAGAATAAACCCTAAAGTTGTATGAAATTGTATGATTTGGGATAAGTCAATTGATTGCTGTTGTGCACGTGTGTTTTATATATCATTAGTGAGGACATACTTTGGGGCACTTTAACTATCGTCTGCAAGGTATGATCCTTAAAGTCTTGGAATATGATGAGGGGCTTACCAGGTATGTGAAACATATTGGTTGTAGCTGTGTGGGTGTGTGATAAAGAAACGTGGGGAGGAGAAGCATATGGTTCATACCACTTGAAGACCTATGTGACGTCCAGGTGTTAATATTTGATGTCGTGGCATCCGATAATATTGTGTTTAATTATTTTATTTTCTTGCACATGTTGAGAATGTGGAATAGGTAACCACGACCTTTGTTCAAATTCTTTGCATTCATCCGCATGTAAGAAATTAAGAAATGTAACGAACCACCTGAACTAAGTAGCAAGACAAGGTTTATGTCACAACATGCAACTCAAAACTGTAGCTGAGGTGTGCTTCTTTTATAGTATAAAGTGATCATTAGCATTTTTAAAATCATCACTCATAGTCATAAGGGAGGTTCTGCCTTGTTGTAGTTAGGGGTGATCATATAGAATCCTTAAGTCTAAGAGCCTCTCTATACTAGTATAAATCAGCATTAATAAGTGATGAAACACTATAAGGTTACCCGTCTTAAACCTCTTTGGAGATTAAGATCTTCTTTTGTAAAATTTGTACAAGAGTAATTAAACGAATAGTTTTCTAAATTATAACATTGCAATTTAGTTTTCCTTTGGACCGAAAAATAGGGTGTTACACATACGTTTTCTAAATTCCAAAGTATTGCCTTCTTAATTCACTTATACCGTTCGAGTCATATTTCTAACTAATTTTTAACAATCTACAAATAGAAACAATCAAGTATTTTGATTAAACATAGCAAAATCTTAACTTTATTCATGATTCTTATTCAAAATATATCTAAACATTAGAATATAACTTGTAACTAAATTTATAAATAAAATTCTTAATTTTCACCATAAGTCTAATATATTCTACAATATATTCTACAATAAAGTTATCATAAAAATATAAACTTTCACATGAACCACACATAAATCTTTTAAACAAATCACTTAACATCATAATTAATTAATGATATGTATGCATAATCTCCATAAAATTGCCATATAGATTTTAATTACTAACCTTATTGATTTCTCCTAGAAGTCAACTCCTAATACTTTTCTTTGAAGAACTAGCAAAAACTTGATCTAAAAACCCTAAAATTGTCCGGTATTACACATGAAACATTATTATCATCCCTCTTATGGAATTTTGATATCATCATCAAAATGCACCAATTGAACGCCTTCTCTTGTAGTGTTCATGTTGCCAACCTTGTTTGACGATGAGGTGGCACAAGCATCATATAAAACCTCATTTTCATGATATCTATCCAACTCTTAACCTTGATAGCATTAATTTCACCTAGGAACACCATTGCCCCATTCTTGAAGAACCTCTTTATAATAAACTTATTAATTTATATCGTCTTGTAATGTCCCCAAACTACTTAATCTCATATTAAATACCTAACCGGATGAGATTCAATATATTAATAAATATGTACTTATAATAGTTAATTTCATTAATTATTTTAAATAGATTATTAAGCCAATTAATTTACACTAATTGGGACTGACCTATACACATATCTTACCACCACAACCTTTGGCCTTTGTCTTAGTATCTCCTATCTAGGAGTTGGCCCAGTTGGCGCCCCTATAGCCATACTTTCCTCACCTTCCTCACCTTCCTCACGTCTTATTCCACCATCTAGGAGTTACCATGAATGGAGTGAAGGCTAACATCTAAACTAGATGTGTAACCACCAACTAGGGGTGTTCACCAGCCTGTTCAAATCGAGTTTCTACAAACTCAAGACTGGCTCGTTGGGGCGTTGAATCAAGCATCTTGTAGAATCGAGTCGAGTTCAAACCAAGTTATCAAAAAATTATATCAAACTGAGACCGAATCGATCCCGTATAAAAATGCTCCTCAAGCCCCAAATTGGGCTGCATTCGTGCGAGTTCTTCTAGGGTTTTGGAGGGGAGAAATACTTGCTAGTGGAGAGAGGGTTGAAGACAGGACGAGGGAAAAGAATAAGATGCCGCTCGTGAAGCTGAGGGCGGCGCAGAGGTTGCACATGGCGGCGGTAAGATGGATGGTGAAGTTGGTGACAAAGATTTTATTGCTGGTGTCCACAACGAAGATGATGGGTGTGGAGCTAGCGGCAACAGTAGGGAGTTGGTGGTGGAGGACACTGATGGGAGAGCATGTGGAGCTAGCAGCAAGAACGATCAGGTAGGCATCATAAAGCTCCACTTTTTCTATGATTTTAACCTTGAGGAGATGCACCTTCTTTGTACGCTACAAGTTGACAGCCATAGCACCATCCTGCCAAAGTTCACTCCACCATATTATTCTCTGGTCATAGTCTCAATCTGGTACGCGTGTACAAGACACATTTTTTCTTCTTCCAAGCACATGTACTGTTGTAAATGAAATTAAAATCAGAAAGCATTTTTCCCACAAGCTTGCCAGATCTGGAGTCTAACAGTTGGATCAAAATGAACATGAGCCGAGTCGATTTTGAGTTTGAGTCGATTATCGAATGAGCCGAGTCGATTGGAGTTGTGATGATCTTGTATCCCAATCGAAATCAAACTATTCAAGTCTAGTTTAAATTTTGTCAAATTGGATCAGAGTCGAGTTGAGCCATGTTAACTTGCAAGTTAATTCGGCCCATGATCAATCCTAGCACCAACCGCTGCGGGCAATCATTGCGGCAACTAACTTACGACAGTCTATGTTGACGATGAAGACTGCCATGTCCTAGAGAATTGCTACAATCTAGGCTAGCATGTTGTCATTCTTCTGTCCCTAATGATTATTTTGATCATCTTCACTTGAATCTGAGTATTCACCGTTCCGTATTACAAAAAGATGATATTATCATGTAAATCAAGTTTAATATTAGTTGTCGAACGGTCAAACGACGAGGGCATCTTTATTTATATAAAAAAACCACAACCATATTACAACTTAAATTGGTGCCCAAATTTTGAAAGTGGCTAATATAAGAACACAGCAACAGTTGATACTAAGCTATCTTAGTTTCATTAGCTCATCTTTTAAAATTTAGAATTATCGAAACAGCTTCTGTTGATTTTTTAGAGACTAGGACTTATTTATGTATTGAATAATTTTTCTAAGGTCGTTAATAAAACTTGGGCATGTACCATAAGTTTTATATGATGTGTTCCAATGCTTATTCTCCGATTTAAGTACCGAATAATTAATTAGATGACTTTAGCTCTTTCTGTTGTAATATAATAGCCATCAAACATCGACCAAATTCTTTAGTACAGAACAGGCTAAAGATTGCACATAGAAGTGATGCAGTTCGTTATTTAATCAATGGCGTGTTTTGACTTTTGCTCTCGTTAACTAGCATCCGAATTTCTCGACAAACAAAGATACTACGATACTACTCTAATTAACAACTTGCGAAGACTGGCAGCTATGCGGATTCTAAAGAAAGAAGTATCCGACCTCTTTGGCAACATATTCACTAATTAATTGGAATATATGATCTGTATCCAATTCTTTATTTACCAAAAAACATGAAGATTCAGATATATACAGTAATGTTGTTGCCTAAAAAAGTGGTTCATTTGACCAAATGTGACGCTAACTAATGAATTTATAAAAGTCATCTCCTCATTGAAAATAAATTAGGGTTACAACTGGTTAAAATTGAGGTACTAGGGCAAACAATTATAGGGGTGCCTGTATAGTTGCCCATAAAACCAGTCCAATGATCTAGTTAGTTACAGATATATATAATTGGGTTTGATTCTATGGTATTGGGCACCCACCCAGTACAATCTATGGTTCGGTTTCGGGCTTCTTTAGGTGGCCCAATTTTTGAGTCTCAATTCAATGTGAAAATCTAAACCCATATATATAAATCTTAAGATCTCTTCTACATTTTTTAGCATGGATATATTTAGATCGTGACATCTCTTCTACATTCTTCAACATTAATATATTCGCATCTGCGTTCAATGCTACATCTTGATATTCTATTCAACTTTTTATTTACTAAGAAGGTTAATAACAAAATAAAGTCTAATTTCCATATAGGACAATTGTTTAAGTCATATTTAAGGGTGCTTGTGTTACACATGAGACAATGGTGTTTTAGTTTTCAAATTTTGTGTTAGGCTAATTAATCTTTTCGTACAGTTGTTGTTTAATTATTTCCATTAAATTCTCCATGGTACCATCTAAATCTCATGACAACTAGATTTAAGTGGACGAGTTTGGATTCGAATTCACGTTCCGGCCTTCTTGGTTTAACATGTAGGTTTAAGATAATTGATAGTCTCGGTTTTTGCAGTAGTCTAAATCCTACTGGTATGCATCTCTACAATCAAGGCTTAGACCAATTTATACAGCATATATTCTATAAATAATCAGTATATTTTAGTGTGAAATATTGGGGGTCGCGCTGTACAGTCAAAGTAGAAGACTTTACAACAGAATACCTATTGACCATGAGCGCTTCACTTTTCTATCTATATATAACGAGGAAAATACATCGTTGAGCACCAACTCTCACATAAACAAATTAGTACATCGTACTACAACGTGAGACTCTTGTGCCGAACGCCATGGGTGTTCCTCTTGTTTTGTTCTTATTCATTTTTTTGTCTTCACAACTTTGCTCTACCCAGGGAAAGAAGCCAACGGAGAAGATCAGGTGCGTGGCTTCAATTTAATATGTATACGATTTGTCTTTTACATATGGGAAATATTAGCTTCCTGGTCGTTCTTATATATATTGATATATATAGGTTAAAGACATGCATGATTAGGTTTTAATTAAACATTACTAATTTGTTTTTCTGCATGGCAAACAGATTTACGTAGTCTATATGGGAGATGTGCCTTTGACGGGAACGCCGACTATTGGCCTCCATCAAAGAATGTTACTTTCTGTCTTCGAAGAGTATGCGTTTCTGCTTTTGTCTAAGCTAATTTACTTAACATATTATTCTTCGTGCAAATAGCTCAAAGACGTAAGCTATGATCCCCGTGAATATACATTATATAATGTTGGGTTTATCCTACATCGGTTGTATAGAGTGTTGGTGATTTGTATAGAGGCTAATGGGAAAGCATTTTTCCTTGAGCTAGCTTTGGGACTAAAAGAGGCTCGTAATACCTATTGCAAGTCCTTTTCGGGGCCCGAAGGACCCTGTGATACCTATTGCAAGTCCTTTGGAAGCTCAAAAGGCCTAACAATGGTATTAGAGCCAACACCTATTGTAAGTCCATTTTGGGGGCTCAAAGGGCCTAACAATGGTATTAGAGCCGAGTTTTGCTTCATCCCCTACGTAGATGCCGTGGTGATGAAGGGGAGATTGTAGATGCCGAGAGCCGGGTTTGCCTCATCCCCTACGTGGATGCCATGGTGATGAAGAGAGATTGTGAATGCTAAGAGCCAGGTTTTGCCTCTGGTGGTGGATGTCATGGTGATGAAGGGGAGATTATCAAATCGCCAGAGGTGGATGCTGTGATGAAGGGGAGATTGTCAACCTTGGTGATGAAGGTGATGAAGGGGAGCCAGAGCTGGATGTCGCAATGAAGGGAGATTGTCAACCTTGGTGATGAAGGGGAGAAGGGAGATTGTCGAATCGCCAGAGGTGGATGTCGTGATGAAGGGAGATTGTCAGCCTTGGTGATGAAGGGGAGCCAAAGGTCGATGTCGGTGATGAAGGGGAGATTGTCAGATTGTCAGATCGTCAGAGGTGGATATCGTGATAAAGGGGAGCCAGAGGTGGATGCCGTGATGAAGGGGAGATTGTTAGCCTTGGTGATGAAGGGGAGATTGTCAGATCGCTAGAGGTGGATGCCGTGATGAAGGGGAGATTGTCAAATCGCCAGAGGTGGATGCCGTGAGCTAGGTTTTTCCTTTGGCAAGCCAGGTATTGCCTCTGTCAAGAGAGGGGAGCCAGGTTTTGCCTCGTGATGAAGGGGAGATTGTTAGTCGAAGGGGAGATTCAAGTGGATGCTAAGAGAGGGCAGGTTGTCAAATCGCCCAGGTGGATGCCGAGCCAGAGAGGGGAGCTAGGTTTTGCTTCGTGATGAAGGGGAGATTGTTAGATGAAGGGGAGATTTAAGTGGATGCCGAGAGAGGGTAGATTGTCAGATCACCCAGGTGGATGCTGAGCCAGAGAGGGGAGCCAGGTTTTGCCTCCTGTTGAAGGGGAAATTGTTAGACGAAGGGGAGATTGTCAGATCAGCAGAGGTGGATGCCGTAAGCCAGGTTTTGCCTCTACCGAGAGAGGGGAGATTCAGGTGGATGCTGAGAGAGGGGAGATTGTCAGATCTCCCAGGTGGATGCCTAGCCAAATTTTTCCAAATAGGGGAGATTGTTAGATCACCCAGGTGGATGCTGAGAGCCAGGTTTCGCTTCTACCCCCAAGTGGTTGCCGTGATGAAGGGGAGATTGTCAGATGGCCCAATGGGGAGTTGTTGGGTTTATCCTTTAGGTAGATGCCGAGAACTAGGTTTTGCCTTTGCCGAGAGGGGAGATTGTCAGATTGCCCAAGTAGATGCCGAGAGCCAGGTTTTGCCTCACTCAGGTGGATGCCAAGAGCCAGGTTTTGCCTCTGCCCCCAGGTGGATTCCGTGATGAAAGGGAGCTTGTTAGATTGCCCGATGTGTGAAGGGGAGTTGTTGGGTTTATCCTATGGGTGGATGTCGAGAGCCAAGTTTTGCCTCTGCCCCCAGGTGGATTCCATGATGAAAGGGAGATTGTCAGATCGCCAGAGGTGGATGCTGTGATGAAGGGGAGATTGTCAGATCGCCTAGGTGGATGCCGAGAGCCAGGTTTTGCCTCTGCCCCCAGGTGGATTCTAAGAGCCAGGTTTTGCCTGTACCCCTAGGTGGATGCCGTGATGAAGGGGGGATTGTCAGATCGTTCTATATGTGAAAAGGAGTTGTTAGGTTTATCCTACATCAGTCATCGTTGTGATTAAGGGGAGATTGTCAGTTTGCTCGATGTGTGAAGGGGAGTTGTTGGGTTTATCGTACATCAGTCGTGGTAAAAGGTGTTGGTCGCTTGTATATAGGCTAATGAAAAAACCTTATTTCTTGAGCTAACTTTGGATTAAAAGATGCTTATGATACTTGTTACAAATCCCTCAAAAGAAGCCCGTGATACTTATTGTAAGTATCTTTTGGGGCGCAAAGGGCCTAGCATACAGGAGGCGGTTTCTAACATGAACTACTTTAAGTTTTTAAAAAGTACCCACATCAGATTGTAGGTTATCTATAATTTAATTATAAGCTTATGCAGCCAAAATATTAAAAATGTTTTTTTTTGCACGAACTAGTTTTCAAGAACACTATTCTACGTTGATACTAGAGCAGGTTGAGAAAATCAGAGGTCCGGACCTCTGGTTGAAGTTTTGCCGCGAAGGCGTTGAAGCTCTACCCAGGGTACGTTGTCAAATCAGAGGTCCGCGTAATATTATAAATGTTGCTTCATAATTTCATTCACATAATGCTGTGAATAGAACAAGTAACGTTTAGAGGTGGTTGGTTTTGATACGCCACAAATTTTCTTTGGAACAGGCATGAATGGTGTGGTCTCGGTGTTCCCGAACAAACTCCGCAAGCTTCTTACAACGAGGTCATTCGATTACATTGGCCTCACTGAGAATGTTAATAGAAAATCTGAAAATGGAAAGTGCTGTGATTATCAGTTTGCTAGACACAGGTATAGAATAAACTTTTATTTTCAGCCAACTGATTATTTCTTTGGTTAGTCCATGTTTATGTTTGGTAGCTGCTGTTTCAAATTATTCAAATTTTAGGAATTTCGGTGGACTCTCCAAGCTTCAATGACAAGGTTGGGCCCTCCCCCGGCCAAATGGAAGGTCGCTTCCCAGAAAATTGGGAGCTTCCCCGGCTGCAACAAAAATAAATTATATGCTTACATAAACATCAATACACTTTCCCACGAATATTCAATTTTAAAAACATTTAGATACCTATTCAACAAAAACTATAAAATCCTTACCATTTGTTGAATACCATCCTTTATAATATAAATCCTATGTTTAACTCTTCCCCTTGAGGTCACTAATAGCTTAACATTTGGACACAAACACATATCTGAAGCAAATGTTAATATTCTTTGACCTAATAAAAGTAAACAAGTTGGTATTTGAATTAATACCTTGTTATTATTTTGGTGATGATATCTTATAAATTTTATTAAATTAATATTATTAATTATTTAATTACTAGCTTACAAAAAATATTTATGTGTGAGGACAGCAACGTGATAGGCGCCAGGCATTTCTCAATGGGCACTAGTCCCGACGATCTGTCGCCGGCAGATTTCATCGGCCACGGCACTCACACCTCATCGACCGTTGCCCGCCTGGGCGTTGAACGGGTGAGCCTCTACGGAATCGCCAACGGGACGGCCCGAGGGGCCGTGCCCGCGGCTCGGCTGGCCATGTACAAGGTGTGCCACAGTAGAGGATGCCCGGACATCGAAATACTTGCCGGGTTTGATGCTGCAATTACCGACGGCGTTAACATACTCTCAATATCACTGGGGGTAGAAGCAGCGACTTCTTTACCGATGCCGTCGCCATTGGAGCATTCCACGCCTCCAAGAAAGGTATCTTCGTCTCGGCCGCCGCAGGTAACGATGGACCGGCCCCGGGCACCGTGAACAACAATGCTCCCTGGCTCCTGACTGTCGGTGCCAGCTCCATGGACCGGCGATTTGTAACTGACGTTGTCCTTGGCAATGGCGACATCTTGGAGGTAAGAACTTGTCATTATTTTGAATTCGAATCCAGTTAACTAAATTCCCATATAAATAGGGTGCTGATCATAAAACAAGTCGAGCTTAATTTTGTGGGAATTTACAATATTGTTGGTAGTGGAAATGATTTGGAATATTCTAATTGAGTTTGAATTAAGTTTGATTTTAATGCAACTTAGTAACTTTATATTTTTTTAAAAATTTCAATTTATCGTATTAATTAATTCAAAAACATTATAAAGTAGAAATAGTTATTTAAATTTATACAGTTTAATGACAATATATTTACATACATATGAAAAACATTTGAATGTTTGAAGGGAGTGTCCATCAACACGTTTGCACCAACCCGACAATTGCACCACCCACTCATTACTGGATCAAGAGCTGCAAACCATTCGGCGGAGAAAGATTTTTCCCATGCAAAGTATGAAATGTAGAATTATTTTAAGCATTATAATTGCTTTCACCACTTGTTTCTTTCAATATTGACTAATATAAAACACTGTAACAATTGTATGATTGTCATATTACGATGTTAGGAACTGCGACTTTGGGACGCTGGACGTGAACAAAGTGAAGGGCGAGATCGTTGTTTGCTCGGCAGGGGGTTTGGTGGTGAAGATGAAGCAGTGCATGCAGCCGGTGGCTACGGCGTTCTGATATCAAAATCCACCATCGACAACGACGCTTTTTCTTTTGAGATACCTGCTGCCACGATCGACGCTCACAAGCATCTCGCCATTCTCAAATACATCAACTCCACCAAGTAAATTATAGACCATATACATATTAGCCTTTGCATCTTCTTCTCTTTGTAGCTGTACATTGAATACATAATTTGTGATGTTGATTTGTCTTTATGGTGGATTTATAAAGAAACCCAGACGCCGTGATCGAGAAAACTCGTACAGTACGCGCCATTGGGAAGCGGCCATTCGTTGCTTTGTTCTCTTCTTGTGGTCCCAGCTTGTTGGAGTCTTTGAGACTTCTAAAGGTAAAATTGTCTTTGCATATTTCTAATTAGATTCGTCGGTTCATGGTTTGCATAGAAGGTTTTTCTTTTCTCATTTAAAATCTATTTCCCTGTTTTATTTAAACCTTATATTAAAAAGTATCTGCCGCACTACCCTCTTCTATTCGGGCTTAATGCGGGCAATGACGGCCAGTATATATATATTTTCATTTATTAATAATCTATTTACTTTTATTGATTAAAGTTTCGTCGAACAAATATATAGTCATAGTCCAGTCGTATAACTTAGAGTCGTTAATTCGCATGGCTTGAAAGGTCATTAAATGGGGTTTTCTTAGTCAAAATAAAATTTTAAAAATGTCCAATGCTGCTCTGACGAAGATGCATATATAATTTAAAGAGTGTTACAACATTGTAGCACAAAGTGAATTCACATATTATTGGATATATTATGCCGATTAATTAATCACTCCGACAGAACATAGAGACATCTAAAAATGCCACACCCATCATGTATTAGTCGGACAATTTACTAATTAGATATTTGATTGGCTCCCTAGGAATAACAATAATTGGAAATTTATGGTTTGTTGGTGGATTTACTTGTTGAAAAGGACAAAAGTCGGACTTCACCTCTCTTCCTAACTTCACCTCAACCCTTTCAGGGGAAAATTAAAAAGTAAATAATCAATTACCACGTTTAATGCCCTCAAATGCTTTTTTCTAGAATCAAATTTTCTTTTCGGATAAGATGTTACAATATACAGATTTCTCTTCTTTAATTTTCAGCCTGACCTCGTTGCACCTGGTGTCGATATTTTGGCTGCTTATTCGCCGGCAACCAGTCACTGAACTACCAGAGGACAGCCGACACGTACGATACAACATTATGTCCGGCACTTCCACGGCTTGTCCTCACGCCGCCGGTGTCGCTGCCTATATCAAGTCCTTCCACCCCGATTGGTCCCCAGCTGCTATCAGCTCTGCCCTTATCACCACAGGTACTAATTATAGCTTCTTCTCGGAGTCAGCATAATTCCTTAAGAACCAAGAAGTGAATCAAACCAAAACCGAATTATTAATTTTGTTCAGTTTAAAACTATTTTGGCTCTTGTTTTCTGTAGGGCTGTAGATGAAATGAAATACATATTAATATTTTAATTTGAAATCAAACTCGGCCAACTTACTCCAGCGTCGAGGGCATCAACTACCCCACCATGCAGTACCTCGTGGAGTGCTGGGATCGGCCTTTCAATGCAGTCTTACAACGCTGGGTCACTAATGCTGGGCCTTCCAAAACTATCTACAAGGTGTTGGATATTGGACATAATATATACGTGAATTAGAAATTGTGTCATATGTTATCATATCAGGTTGGTCTAAATTAAATTGATTTATTAAATTGAAAGGTTATGGGCCATAAATTAAGGTGTGAATTCAATGTGTATATACATTTTTTATATTTCTCTTTTCGTGATGGGTGAAATGAATTTATGAAACTACAGCTATAAATAATGAGTTTATAGTCCATAAATTAATAAACAGTTTTGTTCTGGTATTTTATTATCCAAAATTTAGAAAAACTCTTCTTAGATTTAGAACATCAATACTTAAGGTGGTCAGTGGTCAAGGTTCTAGTTTCTCTTGTGGCTTCATGTATGCTTTTGTTATTTAATTTATTTATTCGATAATTTGATATAAAATCTAATAAAGTCAACACAAAAAAGTTTCTCGTGTGGCTTCAGGTACGCTTTTGTTATTTAATTTATTTATTCAATAATTTGATATAAAATCTAATAAAGTCAACACAAAAAAGTGAAGGCTTATGGCTTCAACATTACTAGTGAAGGCTTCTGGCTTCAACATTACTGTCTTCCCCAACATTCTGGAGTTCTCGTCGGCCGTCAAGCAGAGATCCTTCAACATGGTGATTAGGGGACGTGCATTGGGGAACGGTGCCAAGCTTTTGGCCGGCGAGATTGTTTGGACCGACTCAATCCACAAAGTACGTAGCCCCATAGTTGTGATCGCAGGAGGATTCTAATTCACCTATCAATCGATTTGTTCATTAAATTTTATCCCCTTAGATGGTCATGATAATTGTTAAACCTATGCGAAAGTCACCAGGGCGGAAGTCAAAGAGGGAAGAAAATGATCAATTACTATCTCTATATACCAACTTTAAATAGTGTACTACTAGTTTCTGTTCATGTAAGATTTGGTCGTTGCTTTGAAAAGCACGAAAAAAAGGTTTGATAGTCCTTTAATTACATCTCATTTTCTTTATAGTATTTTTTTGCGTGATGCTTACCGAAATTTTCTACGCATTTCCCACGTTGAGATTAATTAGCTTATTGAATTAGTTATTTGGATTATGGTTACATAAAACTTTTTTGGCCAATCAAAATTATGGTGAGGACAAGTGGAAAAACTTTTGGTTGTGTACGGATTTTCCTTTTTTTCTTTTCTTTGATTGTGATTTATTAGCTCTTCATGAGAGTACAACTAATATAATCTATATGAACCATTACTCTTAGAACATCTTTAGTGGTCATACCTCTTATAAATTCATAGTAGTAGTAACAATAAACAAAAAAAATTAAGATTATAATTCCCATGAAAATCTATGTTCATGCTTTGAACAGGTTATGGCATCCACTCACGGTAGGAGTTCTAAAGTCATTGAAGCCACATCGTTAATTAATCTACTTTTTCTTAATAAAAGGAGAATTCAAAATCTTGATTGGGTGAAAATTAGGAGATTCAATTAATTAAAATACAATAAAAATAAAATAAAGTACCAAATTATTGCCTATTTAGTTAGATTATATCTTCAAAAATGGAAGTGTATCTCATTATTCCATGAAGATTGATCTATAAAATTAGAATTTTTTAATTATCTCATTTAATTGGAGGCGATCTTAAGAAAATGCTCGTTATACTTCCAACGGTTGCGTGGAAAGCTCGCATTATTTCTACATTGCAATTAAGCATATCACAACTCCCGAGCTTTGAAAAGTAATAATGTGACACACACACAAAAATGGAAGTCTATATATAGCACCACTTATTAATAAAAAGCCAAAGTTCTAGTGCTTTCTATCATGCAACCAGAACTTGCTAGAAGATGTTCTACACAACCACCTTAGATCCCACTTGTAATGGACATCAAAAATTTTCTCAACTATATAAGAGGGGTACTACTCTTGGCCTTCCTCCTACCCAGTTGTAACCTACCATCATGAAGTGTCGTTTTGGTTGAGATAATGTTACATTTTATCACTATCTTTACATGTAGTATTTTACTTGAATTGTTGCTTGAATGCAAGTTTTTATTTGCGACCCACGCGTGGCTTTTCAATTGTGATTTGAGCATCTTTCTTGAACAAATTTAATCCAATTTCAATTGTGATATGAGTGTCACAAATGCTGCACTCACCTTGCATGAGGTTCGGTGCATGACAAGCAGTATCTATAGCTTTGCTCACTCCGGCAATGATTCATACAGCTTTCATCAACCGGAAGATGATTTGGGTAGCTGGAGGAGATAGTGCAGAACGTGGTAAGGAACCACCACCCTGCCTTCTTAGAAGGCAAAGAATGCAATGAAGAGGATAGCGAGAGAAAGGATAGAGAAGGTGGAATCGATGGTTACTTCTATGAGACCCAAGAGGGGATAGGAATTTATTTCATAATTTTAATTAACGTAGTTAAACCATAATAACTTTACTTAGTTGAATTCGAATTTTTCAGTTCAAGTTTTGGTGTTCATTCAATTAAATATAAATCAAATAATTTCTTCTAAACGAAATAGTCAATTTTATCTTTTTAATGAGGGGTAAAAGGGTTAGAAAGTGAAAAATAAGGATAAGGGTGTCTCTCTCTTCTCACACATCATTTCTTTTCATCTCTCCTCGTTTTGTGTGGCAACGCTTTCTCTTCTCTTCTCTTCCTTCTTGGCAGCTTGGGTTTTGGTGATTCTTCATTTTTCATTGTTTTTTCTTATTTGTTTCATCATACATACAGATTTTTATTACTTAGGATATCATACAAGCATGATTCATAATTTTTGTGGATGTATTTTGATTGTGGAGATCATGAAATAAGGTTTTTCATGAATCTATAATGAGATTTGTTAGAGAATTAATGTTTGGCAAAGATTACAAAAGATTTGAGTTCTTAACATGAATTATGATTTTATTTATAGGAAATTTTCATGTTAATTAAGCATATATTTAATTTTTAGTATTTACTTGATGTATGAGTATAATTATGCGAGATCTAATCAATAAATAATTTTAATAATAATAATTAGATGATTTGTTCGAGTTAGATCAACTTTGATGCATAATTTACAGATTTTTAGCAGTAAATTCCTGGAATTTTATACTTATATGGTAGATATGTTAGTAATAGTTAATTTAATGAAAATCTATCATGAGTATGTCTAGAATCATTGTATGAGTTTTTAGGTTGAAAAAATTTTTATTTTTTTTAACGAACGAATGAAAAAGAAATATTTTGTGAGAAATTTGGATGTGTGAAAAGTAGCAGAACGCTCAAGCATTGAAGAACAGAATGCTTGAGCATTGTGCTAGTGTAAACTTGGAATATGGAAAAGTAGCATCGCTCCTGAACGCCAAGAAACCGATCACCTCACCATTTAGTAACTTTCTTTTGTGCATTAGAGCGCCTGAACGCTCAAAAAGAGCACACAAATGCTCAAAAAGAGCACACAAACGTGCAAAACAGAGCGCACGAACGCTCAAGTAGTTTTCAATGTGTATTGATTAAGATATTAAATAACTATTGAATAATGTTTAATGCTTCAATTGTGATTATTTGATGCTGTTAATGGGTTGATATGTAAGATATGCTCAGTCTTAGTACATGTGCTCAAGATAGAGAATGTGCTTTATGTTAAAGCTTTGATTGGATATGCATACATGACATAGCATCATTTTTATTTTTATGTTGATACATGATAGTACGGGAAATGTTTTCAGCTGATATGGTTTAGGTGTTTTCTTAGAGCTAGTCAAGGTGAAGGGTAATATAAAACCCGAGAATTTTAATTGTTTTTATGGGGTTTGGTTTTTAGGTTGACTTGACAAATGTGGGAGGTTAGGGTCGAACCAATAGGACTAGTCTTTATGTAAAGGGAGAATTTTGAAGGTTTGTTAACTGTTCAAAGTATATAATATTTACCCATATTTTTAATGTGATTTTGTACTTTCCTAGTATAAACATTAATAATTAGGTGATATTTCTCATTTTATTCTAGTTAATTAATATTTTATGAGATATACTTAATTTTGGACTTTTAATGCAAATAAAGAAACAAATTAAGCTTTGGAATTGAAAGGTCATGGTCACCCAATGGTTATTACAAGGAGTTCACAAAGCTCGATGAAGATGGATGTACATTGCTTTGGCTGCATTTGAGTATGTCGAGGAGTTGGAAATTTGTATGGACATCATAATCAATTAGAATATATTGATTTGTGAGCACCTTTCTTGAATTATGTAGCTTTTGTCCATCTCATCTTCTATATAAAAGGTGGTTATTTGTTGTTTAAGATATTTCAACTCTTGATTTAGAAGTAGTTTTAGTTTTTATAATTATTTTCCTTTTATAATGAAAACTAGTTTCTTCTTTATCTTGTTTTCTATTTTTATTATGGAGTAATCTTTTATTTCATTCTAGAGAAGAATAGAACTTAACATTGTTTAACTAAATTCATTTCAACCTCTTACTCTTTTATTCAATCGGATTATTTGAATTATCATATGCTTAATGCTAAGAATAGATTGATTGCTTATTTCTTAGATCATGAGGGTTAATTAGATTTCAGGAGAAATTAATTAGATTAGTCATTGATAATTTATCATACGATAAGTGTTTTGATTTGTTTGTCGTTGTGGTTGGGAGATACACAACACCATATGTAATTGTAAGGCAAATCTTAATGTGTTATTTTGTTGATTAATTAATTATCACCAGGAGGTAGAAATCGAGGCAAAATAATAGAAGCATGAAGCAGCGGGAGCCACCTTGTCATATAATTATCCTAGATTGACAAATCTGAGGGAATAGAAGATAAAAGTAAGATGTGATGAAGATTAAATTCATGTTAAGGGAAATTCGACTCTAGAACGAGTTTTATCATTTTAACTTCTCCTTTAATTTAAAGTTATTTAGATTTAGTTAAATCGATTATTTTTGTTTTTGGCTCCGTTGTCAGGGATATTGAATTTTCTTAGTTAATTAAGATTAGAATTTTGAGTCTTTCAGATTTTAGTGTCTGATTTTTTGAAAAAGAAAAAAAAATAGTACTATGTCATTGTCTTCTTCCTTATTATCATTTGTTTATGCATCGATTAGTGTGGTCACCCTTGTTGTCTTGTGATCCAAAGATTGAAAGGACTTTGAGAAACTTGCGTGCCGCTGGAAGAAGAGCACAAGAAGCAATAAAAGAAAAAGCCATGGACCTACAACAACAACAAATGCCTCCACTTCCACCGATTGTAGCTGTAGCTAATGATGACAATAGGGCAATCCAAGATTGGGTTGTACCTCTTGCAAGAGGGTTACAACCTTGTATTATTGCACCACCGGTGGATGCAATCCACCTCGAGCTTAAACTAGTTTTATTTAACATGTTACAACTTACAATTTAGTGGATCGCCTACTGAAAATCCTAATAGGCATATCATTGATTTCCTATTAGTTTGTGATATGTATAAGCAACCTAGTGTCTCTGACGACGCTCTTCGCCTTCGCTTATTTCCATTCTCCTTAATAAGAAGTGTAAAAGAGTGGTTGTCATCATTAGATGCAATTACCACTTGGGATGAATTGTCTGAAAAATTTTTGTTAAAATATTTTCCTCCTTCTAAAACTACTAGATTACGTAATGATAATTTTATCTTTCTTGCAGTTTGATGGTGAGTCTCTCTTTGAGGCATGGGAAAGATTGAAAGAATTGTTGAAAAAGTGTCCCAACCATGGTATAGAAAGATGGATGCAACTCCAAACTTTCTGCAACGGGTTGTTGGGGCAAACAAAAAACATAGTTGATGCGGCGGCCAATGGATCGTTTCTTAGGAAGAACCCACATGAAGCTTTTCAACTGCTGGAATTGATGGTTCCTAGCAACCACCATGCAACACAAGAAAAACACCCAAGGAGGATTATGGGAGTTTTGGAATTAGATGCACTTACTACTTTATTTGCTTAGGTTAGTGCTTTAGCTAATCAAGTTCAAAATCTTAATATGCAGGGACAGGTTAAGGCTGTAGAGCCAAGGTGTGAATGGTGTGGACAAGGACATTCTACAGGTCAATGTGCAACAGATCAAGTTACCTATGCAAGCAACTTTAATAGGAACAATAATCCCTATTTCAATACTTACAATGCAAGCTAGTGTAATAATGCCAACCCCAACTTTTCATGGAATAATTCTCCACAATCGGCTGCTATCCCCAATAATCCACCACCACCATCACAACATTCTCGACCCCCTTCACTTCCTTTTCAGCCACAACAACTGGATTTGATCCAAATGATCAATTCTATGCAACCAACTATGCAACAATTCATGCAGAATCAGCAACAACAACAACAACAATTTATGCAACAAGTTGTGTTGCAATTAAACAAGGAACCAAGTGAGCAACCCAAGGTTGTACTTCCTAGCCAACCAGAACAACCAAGGAAAGATGGTCAAGAGCATTGCAAAGCTGTAACAACCCGGAGTGGTATTATTGTACAAGAACTAGTTCAGCCCAATGAAGTTAAGGAAAAAGATGAAAAACCAAACAATGAACATAAACCCAATACATTGGTTAGCTTACTCGGAAGCAAAGGGAAAGAGAAAGATGAGGTACATACAGAAGAGGTCGAGAAAAAGGTACCATTTCCTTCTAGATTGAGGAAACAAAGTGATGAAAAATATTTCAAAATTTTTTTAATATATTTAAGAAATTACAAATTAGCATACCTTTTGCTGAAGCACTTAAACAAATGTCTAGTTATGTAAAATACCTGAAGGATATTCTAGCAAAGAAAAGGAGAGTAAATGACAATGAAGTTGTGGCCATGAGAGAGGAATGTAGTGTTGTCCTCCAAAGAAAACTACCTCTTAAGATGAAAGACCCAGGCAAATTTATGATTCCATGTTCAATTGGAGGAAATGTTCATTGTAATGCTTTATATGACTTAGGTTCTAGCATCAATCTTATGTCTTTTTCTATTTTCAAAAGGTTAGGAATCGAGGATATTGCTCCTACAAACATCACACTCCAGTTGGCTGACCGGTCATTAGTATATCCTAAAGGAGTTATTGAAGATGTTTTAATAATGGTTAACAAATTTATCTTTCCTGCAGATTTTGTGGTGCTTCAAATAGACTGAAGGAATAATGGTGCTTGAAATAGAAGGAAGGAATAACGATATACCACTCATTTTCGGGAGGGATTTCTTGGCAACTGGGAGAACACTGATCGATGCAGTTGTTGAAAAACTTACACTTAGGGTAAACAACGATTATGTCACATATAACATCTTTAAACCCATGAATTGCCTGAATGGAACATATGATTGCTCTAGAATTGAACTATTTGATAAAATAATGTACAAAGGGGATCACATGAGTGATTCATTACATAAAGCCATAAATTCTCTTTGTGAAGAAGATACTGATGTGGAAGAGATGGTTAATGTATTAGATTCACAACCAATCTTGTCTAGGAGATTCAGAGTTGTGAAAACCTTAAATCTACCATTCCACAGATTGCTGCCATTAGTTCAAGTACCACGTTAAACCATGCGCTTCTTCGGAGGCAACCCCAGTGACTTCTTTTAAATTTTTATTTTTATTTGTAGACTTTTTTTTAAAAATATTTATTTTTATTTTGTAGCATGGTTCAAGTCTAAATTCATCATTCACGACCGTCATCCACCGACTTATTGGTTGAGGGAGTCCTCTTGCTCTTCTCTTTATTTTTCTAACATGCAGGACAATATTTAGTTTAAGTGTGGGGGGATGCCTTAATTTTGTGCATATTGTTTATGCTCGACTCATATTTAGATATATATATATATATATAGTGTAGTTTAGTGTAAAAATGTTATTATGCAACAATATATTAGTCTCCTGGTTCAATGATAGATACATGTGAATTAGTCTTACTTTTCTTGGAAATACTAGGTTAATTGATATGAAGGATGAACTGAGTAAAGATTACATTTGAGAGTTGGTTCGCTACCTTATATTATTTTCACAATCCTTTGGTTTAAATGATTTCAATGAATGTTTTGCACTAAGGATTGTACATGATGGTCATAACTTTTAGAATTTGCCCAAGTAACTTTTGAGGCGAAATATTTGACTTGGCATGTAGATGGAAAATGATATAGGCAATTTTTTTGATGAGTCTGGGCCTTTCTTCAAGCCTACCTAATATATATTATCCTTGGCACATAATTTCATGGCCTTTATTATACGCGTTTATTTGATTACCGTTATTTTAGCCTTGTCTTTTTTATTAAAAATATATCAGGCTGCTTGAGTCCTAGCACCCTAGTGTTTTGAATTCGTACTAAATTCTAACAGGGATGAAACTTTGAGTAGTATGGGGGAGGGGGGAGGGGGTAGGCATTGATATTCAAAGAGTAGTGATTGAGTAGATAATGTGGATTTTCCTCACACTTTGTTTTGTAAAAAAGAGAAGAAGAAAATGGGAAAAAAGATGAGGCAATGATCTTGCACCAGTACACACAAGATGAAGCAATGGGTTTCCACTGGTTTGAAATAAAAGAAAAAAATGAAAAAGCAGCAGGTAGCCAAGGGAAAATCAAAGCAAAGTTAGTTCTTATATTAGGTCAACTCGCTGCCACATTTAAGGAAGTTTGTGTCATATTGTTACGGTGTTTGGGGATTTGTTGTACGTGTATGTTAGAATTTAGAAAGGATTTTTAATCTTAGGGTGCGTATTAGCCTCTGATTTTTTATCTTTTTTATCCTATTTTTGGTCCCTAGCCCTTGGCCTCGTTACAACCTATAAAGACCTTTTGATTCCATTAAATTGGCATTGCCTACATTAGTGGAATTGGCATTGCTTACATTAGTGGAGATGGGAGCGAAAGGTAAACATATTTAAGCATGTGCTTGATTGTATTCTCTTGGTTGCAGAAGATAATGATTAGCCAATGGATTATCTTACAGACACACACACACACACGGAGAGCCTTCTTTTGGGTGTGATTGATGAAAGAGAATTTTTGATTTGATTGACATGTTATTGCCTTTGGATAGTTTGATTAAGGATCATTGAGAACATAATGAGGACTAAGTAATTGATTAATAAATTATCACCAAGAGGTAGAAATCGAGGCAAAATAATAGAAGCATGAAAGAGTGGGAGCCACCATGTCATTTAATTATCTTAGATCGATAATTTGAGGGAATAGTAGATAAGAGTAAGGTGTGATGAAGATTAAAGTCATATTAAGGGAAATTCGACTCTAGAACGAGTTTTATCATTTTAACTTCTCCTTCAATTTAAAGTTATTTAGTTTTATTTAAGTCAGTTATTTTGTTTTGCTCCTAATTTTATTTTCTTTAATTAATTTAAAGAAATTAATCTTTTTATGGGAATGATATTTGAATTCATCATTATATTATTTGTTTTGATCGTGTATATTTCCATGTCATTGAAATCATTCGAATAAGGTTTCACTATATAAAATATTTTCTTCCCAGATACACTCTGTGGACGTTCAGAATTATTTGGGGGAAAAAATATTTGATGTTGTACCATCCAATATTCTCTTCATCTTCTTCTCCTCTCCCATGCACCGCCGACGACTCTTCTCCTCATCCTTTCCTCTTGCTCGGTAAACATCCCTACTCCCTATCGTCCTCGTTGTTTTATTTTCTCCCCTCTTCATGCATGCATCTCTTTGTTTTGTTTTATTTCATTTAATGGTGAAGATCTTTTGATTTTTGCTTGTAATGTTCATGTTTGTCATGTGGGTGCATGATCTCTTATCTTTTCACCCCGTTGCATGAATTTTTAAATGGAAAACCATACCTATTTTCCTTTTGTGGTCGTTCCGCTTTTATTTTATTTTTTCTGATTGTTTTTGTTTTGTAGATTAAATGAATTAGGTTTTTTTTAGTAATATGATTAAAGTGCTTGTTTTTATTAATTAATATTAACATTATTAAATGTTTTGTATTATGACAAGCATTATTAGCGTTAATCTAGGATTCGTGTTAATATTAGTATTATATTGAATATTGGTTACTTGTTGCTCACTTGATTTAAGTATTGAACTAAATCTTAAATAGGTAATATAATTATTTCAGGTTAGTGCTATATGTCAACATATGTGGGAATAAATTTGTGGTTTATATATATTCTATATAAATTATTTTTATTAATTAATTATTGAATTATATTTAATATTATTTAGAAATCTGTCATTATTAATTTAGATTATTAAAAAAATGATCTTTGCTTATCTAAGTAGTTAATACATAAACGCAATCATGGTGATTAAGTTAATAACTAATTTATGCCCACAAATAATCATTGTTGAGTTAGACGAGCTCTATTAATCCATGGGTAGTTTGATATTACTATTTTATTAATTGTTGATAATTGATTCATTTATTATAAGTTCATAAGTCAATATAGGTGGTTATGAGTGATTAATGAAGTAAAGTTTTCACATTTATCATCAATGGAATACTAGTTAATAACACGCTAATTATAGTATAATTTTATTCAAGGCATAAAAATTAAGCACGAAATATATAAAGTTGATTATTTTAATAATTATTTACTTAAAGTTTGTATTGTAGGTTATGAAAATATTACATTGTGATAATTACAAGTGTTGAACATTAATAGCACACTTGAAATAAATAAAATTTGAACTATTATCAAGTTAATTAATTTAAAATAAATTTACTAGTAGTATCCCAGAATATTAATACAAGTGATATTAAATAATAAGATATAATATGTAGTCTAATATGTCTATTGTGTAATATTTTAGAAAATTTAAAGTTTAATAAATTATTACCGAGGTTATTATTAATTGTGTAAATAATTGATGCTTCATAAATTATTGTTTAATGAGATATATAAAAAAATCGAAACTTATTGTTTAATAAGTTTAATATATATTTTTTCGGTGCAATAAGTGTCTTACTAAGGAATCATATTAGTACTATTTCTATGATTATTATGTTGCACCTATGATCAAATGAATGATTTTTTCAAGTGGGTAATTAAACATTATTTCGCCTAATGAGAAACTCATTATGTGCCTTTGATTCTAAATATTTTAACTTTTGACATTAATTTTTTGAAATTAAATAATTAAGTGATGTGGATAATTAATTACCTTTCTTGTTTTCAAGTTAATCTTGGTAAATTTAAAGCTCTAATATTTGAAGTGTTATATGGGATGTTGCCTTAAGTTTTGGTGATGGCATTAGATGCATTCTTTGTATATGAAATAATAATATTTGTAATTTTACCATCTTAGATTAGGATTGTTGGTCGCAGTTGCAGGGTCACATGCAAACTATCCTGGTATATATAATTACTTAAAATATTGTACATTTCTTTTTAGCAGCTCTTGTCGCTTGAACATAGATTCGACCACAATGCGCCTAGCGTAACTATGGTCAAAGGAATTGACTCAGTCTGACAGATGGCCGCACCCTTAAAATTATCGGAAAGATAAAATACCTACCCACATTCCGAAAGGGTTGACAGGTGCAATAGCATAAGACGACTCATTATGCACTTGTGATACCGAGAAGGTGAGTCAATGATGAATATCGGTAGCTACAGGTCGTGGGCCACGTAGTGTGTGTGTGTGTGCATACATGGGGTTATAGCTCATTGGGGTAGCCACCCCTCCCCGCATATGCAGTAAACAATACAATGATTGATAAGGCAAACTCACTCATTGGTCCAACTTGCGGGTATAGACTTGTTTAAACAAGTCCACACCATCTTCATTCTACAATCAAAAGCAACACTGTACACATAAATCTGATAACATTTGAAGTTTAAATACAATAATTGCATTTCAATCGAAAAACTTACAGTCTTAGCCCTAACAAAAGAAAGTCAATTACAACCTAAATAATGGTTTAAATTCAAACTAGAACGTGATTTCTTATTGGTTTCATAGAAGTCCTGCAACCAAAGAATAATAATTACAATAAAATTTGCGTTGAAACTATTAAAACCTACAAAATAATTACATCATATTTTTTGGACCATTCCGTACATATTTTCCCCCAATTCTCTTTATTGCATCCAAATGGAGTATTGGCTAATGCATATGTTAGTGATTTCCCTTTTACATCTCACTAATTTTTTTGCATCCCTCCATGCATAATGTGCAAATGCTATGACCTATTTGTAGTAATTTTCGCCACCTAAAGAAAATTTTTCATTTACCATATATACAATTCCCATAAGCCCACTATTTGAACATGAAATTAAAACCTTAATTAAGTTACCTAATAAGGTTTAATACTTTACTTAGTACCTAATTAAGATAATTAACTGATGTAAAGTGTTGAGCTTGTGTAGAGACTTTGCCTCGTTTTGTGTGTCAGTGTGACCTGATTCTTATTCGATTCCATTTCCTTACTAGGTATTACGGTTGAGTTCACCAACTAGAATACGGTGCTCTACTCATATAGATCAATAGGACTCTCCTTATGCTTCATCTCTGCTGGACTCCCTGCGTGTCGAGTTAAACCGCGTTTTAGACGTAGGGCGACATCAACTGCATATTATCGGATCCCTCCAATGTCGGGTCATTTAGCCATGTTTTCTACGCATGTTTAATAAAACTTCAAAGTTAAGACCCCTTGATGGTTTTTCAAAGATGAGATCAAGAAGCTAAGTATTAAATCCTCTCATAAGACTATATGCATAAATATGAGGGTTTGCGGCTTCTACGAGTATGAGTGTGTACGGCATGTATGGGCCATACTAATACTCCTTTTGAGGTAGTGCAAAGTATGAGGGTATTGCGTAATATAGCACATTTTTGAAATTTATGGCACTAGTATAACCGTTCCTTTTGCCACTCGAGTACCATAGTGGGTGTAATATAGATGATGTGAGGGTTTAAGTATTTTATGCATGAATATGAATATTAATCATGCATGTGCTCCGGCACTCATTTTAGTCTATTTGCTTACCACCCAGTGTGAGGCAATTCTAAAGTTTCGTAAGCTCTCGTGGGTAATGGATTACCCATTTGCTAGCTTGGTGTTTTACCAGTAGTTATTCAGATCGAAAATCAAATTTATTTGATTATTGACGAGGTTTTCTATTATATTAGGTGAAGTTCCCTGGCGTTGGCCGGCCTAGATGCATGGATCAGGTGGCTCAGTGGCGGTGGTGGCGGGGGCCCTATGTTATGTTGGGTGTTTTGGACTATAGATTTTGTGAATGACTATATGACGGGCATATGCTCTTACTATGTGAGCCTTGTATGATTTGGATGTATGTCATGATGGTTGTGCTAGCATGTTTTATCGTTAAATTATTATATTATTACTGTGGAGCTACAATACTTTGGGGCAAGGCTAACCATCCTTATACAAGGTATATAAGCCTAAGAGTCATGGTACATGACGAGGAGCTAAGTTAGGTATACAAAACGTATTTGGCTGGAGTTGTTTGTGTGTTAGAGTAGCATGGGTGGAGGAGCTTATGGTTCACACCAATTGAAGACCCACGTGAAGTCTGGGCATTAGGGTATTAGGGTTTGATGCCCTGATAATGGATGATGCTATGTAATGTATCTAACGTTTTAATTATTGTTCAAGTAGGGTACGTGAAACATGTAACTACAACTCTTGTTTAAATACTCATATCATCTTCATGTCACTAATAAGAAGACATAAGCCAATGACTTGAACTAAGAAGTAAGAATATAATGTAAGCAACAACACGCTACCTCAAAACTATAGTGGGGGTTTGCTTCTTCTATATTTGGGAGTGATCATCGCATTTTTAAAGTCACTGCTCATAGTTGTAGGGGAGGTTCTGCCTCTATTAAGGCTAAGGGTGTTTATATAATATTCGCTTTAAATCTAAGATCTGCTTTTGTAATACAAACTCTGCACGCATTTTATGAAGACCAAGCCGGGTGTTGGTCTTAAGCCTCCACAAAGGGTCCGCTTCTATAATGTATGTACAAATAGCCCAACAAGTATCTTCCAAGTTATAATATCACGAATCGGTCCATCCTTTTGGGCCGAATTGGGGTGTTACAACTTCATATTAGAACCAACCTCCTAGACTATTAAGGCGACACATTATCAGAATGAGTGTGTTGTACGCACGTGTAGTATGTTGTATGATATTCCTGTATGATATGGTGTATGACTAGTATGTTGTATGTAGTTGTTCTATTAAAAGACCCCACCACCACCTTAAGCCGATCCACTGCCTAGCCGACAAATATGTCTTTGTGTGTGTTTTCACTAACCTCCTTTTTGGTGTTTCCAGTAGTCAGTTTGTGTGTAGTAGTTTCCGAGCCACAATTTGCAAGTCATTTGTGTTTGTTGGTCTATGGTTAGTGTTAGTGGTCAGATAATCATAGCAGAGGGAAGGAGGACACTGAGGTAGATTGCCGCTACGTTGCAAGCCTTCCCTTGACAGGCAATCTCCATCATACATGCAAGAGTCGATGGCGGATCCCCAGGCAGAGTTGATTATGGTAGAGCAGATGAGAGCCACGGACGTACTAGCAGTGGTCCTGTGCGGAGGTAACCCGACTGTTGGATAGAGTTCGCGAGATGGGCGTGACCATGGCTAGACAGATAGTAGCCAAATGGGGCAAACACACATGTTGAAGCCTTTGAGCCGGGGTGAGTTCCACTACCGCCACCACCGCCAACTCACTATCCCCATACTTCCACCAATGCAACCTGCTGTAGGACTGTACGAGATTCCTGCTGTAGGGATGCTAGTGGAGTTCTGCTCACCAAATGAACTGGCAGTCGGACAGAGACGACTAGACCCCTTTGTTTTGTTGTTGGATAGGTCTAAGGTAGTCAGGGCCCTGAGTAGCCCCATCAGACCAAGGAGTGTTGGGATGTTGAGCGGCTACCTGAAGAACGGTGGCTATCATTTCTATGGGAGCACAAATCCTGAGGTCGCGTTGGAGTGGATTGACGTGGCTAGATCAATGCTGATACACATGGGGTGTGCCCAAAGCTATCGATGCAGATAGCCACTGGGGCTATGCAGAGTATGGCCAAACACTAGTGGGACTCTGCCCACACAACCTTTCTGGAGTGTACAAACTTCAAGCAGATTACATGGGACTAGTTTAGGGAGGTCTTCTACTCCCAGTACTTCTTTGCCACTATCAAGGTGAAGAAGAAAAGAAGAAGAAGTTCCTGTCTTTGAGGTAGCAGGAGGGTATGTTCATAGCAGACTACCAGTCTAGGTTCCTTATGTTGGAGAGGTTTGCCCTTAGTAGCTCCTCATCAGAGAAGGAGAGGGCTACCCAATTTGTATTGGGATTGTGCATCAATTTGCTAGCGATTGTGGTGACATTCTCCCATGCGACTCTTGCAGAGGTCATCATGAGGGCACTACAATGCGAGCATGCCCATGACTCGCACCATCAAGCCAAGGACACCACACCATCTAGCAATAAGGGGTACAAGAACAAAGCACAAGATTAGCGAGGGCCACAATCGCAAAGACATAGAAGGATGTCTAATATCCTATCAGCGAGCTTAGAGATTGATAGACGAGGGTTGTGAGGTCTTCCTTGCCACCATTGTGGGTACACCGTACCAGGTAGCACCAGAGTTGGTGCGAATTCCAGTGGTCAATGAGTTTGCATATCTTTTCCTAGATGAGGTGCCCAGACTACCACCTGCCAGAGAGGTGGAGTTCACTATTGATTTGGTCCCTGGTACCACGCCTATCTCTAGGGCAGTGTATCGGATGGCACTATTAGAGCTTAGGGAGCTCAAG